>CM062347.1:58655350-58780350 GCA_031216105.1 Dalbergia cultrata
CGGCCAAGGTCTATTATGGCCACCCCTGAGATTCTATTCAACTCCTAATACCTCAAATATTAAAAAGGGAAGGAACAGGAAAAGATCAAGCTTCTTGAATCTAATTCCCAATTTTATACCATTTCTCTTTTTCTCGTTACTTTTCTTTACGTCTAACGATCGTATAAAGTATAATTCTTTTTCTTAATCCATATAACATTGAGGTGCTATGTAGATAGAGAAGAACAATACATTAACAAAAAAATAAGTTACGCAAAAATGGGGCAGAAAAGAAAACTGCCACAATGTTGAAAGAAGTAATCGAGAAGAAAGCTCAATGGAGCTTCAGCTAGAATTAATGCCTAACTCCATAGAAAAAAATGATATAAATCTCCCATAAAATTGATTGAATACAACCTAATGGTGGTAGAAAACTTGTAGATTAATCAAACGTATAGACTAAAACATATACGGTGTAAAAGAGTTAAGTGCAAATAAAACATGTTTACAATTAATAATTTCAAAATCAAATTATTCTAGAAATTTTACACTGATGCATTATTATTTAGGAAGGATGGGGTGGAATGTGACAAAATAAATTGATATTGTGAGACACGTTGATTTTTTATTGTATCAAATTTGCACAAATTGCCAGTAAGACACTTAAAAGTGAATGAAGGGAGTATTTATTTAACTGAGATTTTTTTGCTTTTTTGGTTGATAATATTTGGTTGAGATTTTCCTAAACGCAAGCATCAAAATTAGTTTTTGGAGACGTGTTTTATGAGAGGAGCCCCAATACTTCTTTGCTGAATCGCAAGTTTTCCTGGCTAAACAAACCTGTAGTATAGTAAAGAAATATGGAAGTTTAATTTGCAATATAGATGGACTTATGCTCCTAAATTACTTGATTTCAACACGATGGTTCAGTAGTTCGCATAAGATATGGTTGAATTCAAAAAAGGGATTTCGATCAAATGTGAACTGATTCCCTATGGATAATTATATAACTTTGTTCCGTCAAGCATCTTAGTTAAGCTTGTTGAAGGTTTGCCGTGTGCCCTGTTTAATCTAATTGATCAGGATATGATCCCTCGACGGGTTTATGGTTTACAACGCAAAATGATTCTCTTTCTCTACCCTCTCCTGCTGACGTCAGCAGCGTGACGAAGTAATTCTATCTGATATATTGTTAAGAAAGGAATAAATTTAGAAAAGGGAAAAAAAAGAAAAAAGAAAATAAATAACAAGTACGTATATAATACTCAATTTGCCTGTGCTAATCATATTTTATGGCAAGTTCCAACGGACGTTTAACCGCGGGAATAATAATAATAATAATAAAGGGTACCAGTTAAGATTTTTTTTAAAATAATAGAGGGTACTCAATAACAATAATAATAATGAAATTCTTCTAACTAGTACCCTAAGGAGGGTTCAGGGTTCAAGATAATGGAAAACAAGTAAGAATAACTGGTAACTTTTATTGTTATTATTATTATTATTAAGAAGCTTATTTTTTATTTATATAAATGTAATAGTTTTGATTTGATTTTTTGGGCTCTGATTCAATTTTTCAAAAAATTTGATTTCAGCTCCTATGGTATTAGCCAATTTGTTGACTGTTATTTACAAGACCAAGAGTGTGTTGGGATGGTGGGATAAAAATAGAGAGTAAGTTTCCATATATATGTTATATGAGTAATTTTATACATAGAATTTATTCATAAAAATTTACTTTTCATTTTTATCCTCTAACCAAATATATCCTAAGGCATTTTTGATGGGGGTAAAAATATTGTGGATTCATAAATGAGTTTTATATGTAACTTTATATCGTAAAATTAATTCATAAATATTTTTCATCACAATTCTAACTTTCAACTTAGCACATTCTAAAAGAAAATTTTGAAAAACTTTGTAAGGATCAGATTCCATATTTCCAATATTAGAAAGTATTAAATACATATTTTTCAATATTTATAAGGACACGAAAGGTATACATGCTTTTATTATCATTGAAAGCATAAATCGTCTAGCAATAATAATATGTGTGTGTGTGTGTGTGATAGTAGTTTTTGGTTTTGACCTTTGAAGGTTCGAAACCGATAATTTAATTTTTAAGGACAAATTATGCAGGTCATAAATTCTTCTTTAATTTCTTTTTAATAAAAGTAAATATCCAAATTAGTCTCCAATAATTTTATTATTAAATAAATTAGTCCTTGACCAAAAAAAAAAAATTAGTATTGAAATCCCTCATAATTCCAAAAATAGAACACTACATGTCTTTGACAATTTTGTTGATGGACAAATTAATCTCTAGCGATAAAAAATTATTATTGAGATCTCTCACAATTGTCAAAATAGGACATATAGATTTTTGACTCACCTGGAAAATGTCAAACATAGACATGGACTTTAATTATTGATCTATATGACACATATTAATTCTATCCAACATTAACTAATTAAAATATACCCTTTTATTTATTTATTTTTTTTGAAAATTCCTCCCTCAAACATCCCAATATTTCACCATACCCATTATAAAAAAAGAAACCATCGGCCCACAACTTATCATTTTAAGAAAAGAAAAATGATTTGGAATTGAATTCCTTATACTTTATCACTATCTTATTCTAAGGCACTATGATACTAATATGATAAATTAATAATTATTTCCCCAAAAAAGTATAATGATTGCAGATTACAAAGCAACACAATAAGGTCTTATGTTTGCAATTGTGAAAATCTCAACACTAATTTTTTTTATTAGAGATCAATTTGTCCATCAAAATGAAAATATCAAGAACTTATAGTATCATATTTTTGCAATTATGAGAGATCTCAATACTAATATTGTTTCTCAGGGATTAATCTATCCATCAATGAAATTGTTAGGGACCTATATATAGTGTCCTATTTTTGTAATTATGAGGAATCTCAATACTAATATTTTTTTTGTTAGGGATCGATTTATTTATCAATGAAATTATCAGAGGCCAATTTGAGTGTTCACTTTAATAATATAGATATTAATAGTTGCAATTCTTCCTACAGAATATAGGAGATCGATAGATGAGAGTTGAACACAATCATATCTACTAAAAAATACAGAAAATAACCACTATCACTAGGCTGCATAATTAACTATAGGTCGTAAATTCTTTACATTATTGCTAATTGTCTGTCCATTTTGAGTTAATAAATTGTGAAAAGACTTTAATAAGCATTCAACTCTTCTAACATAGTATTTGTAAAAAGTAAAGTTACACAATCAAAATTATTCTCTTTATCAACATTTTGATTAAAAAATGTTAATAATAAAACTTTGACTATTTAGCATATTCTATTCGTTAACCACGTAATAATTATATGGCATCGAATTAACACTTGTCATTATCTAGATTATCATTCAACTTAATATATAATCTATTTATTTAAATTTAACAGTTAGATGACATGACCCATGACAATGCTTCTAATAACTTGGTCGTTCAATATTTAAATATCCAAAACATCAGAATAGCTACTTCTTGTCACTAAAAAGTTTTAGAACTGTCTAAGTACATCCTAATTTTAACTATTTTCAATTTGACATAATTAACAACGAGAAAGCTATCTTATTCTAAATAGGGTGTGCTTGTAGTATGGTACAAGAAATCAAGACAAAGTCAAAAAAACCGAAAGCATATACATACAATGATTCCCTACTCCCTATTGGTGATTGTGAGATCACGAGTTAGGGAACATGGCATGTCGGAGTTGGGAGTACCGTTATTTCTCAAGTGGAATTCAACGATTCCAATGCAATCATTGAATGAAATTCCACCCTTTATGCAACGGATTTAATTTCCACCCAGTATTATTTATAAAAAAAATTTACATAATTATTTAACTATATATAATTATATCAATTATAATAATTGATTATCCTATACACTATTTAAAAAATCATGTAAATGAAATATTTTGATTTAATAACATTATAAAAACATTTTATACTTTCTATATATTAAAATTAAATTTTTTTTGTATTCTTCCTCTTATAATAATATATTCTTCATATATTCATCGGTTGAACATTGAACCCTGAATAGATGTTGAAAGAGTCCACCTACTTACATTAAACTCCTATGCAATTCGTGTCAACTAACTATATTGTGGTTTTTCTCACATAAATAAAATAAAAAATAGCTAATTACATATATGTGTTCGATTTCATTTGGTTACGTATATGTCTTAAAATATTTTCAATAGAATTCAACTTAAATCGACATCCATACGTTCAAAACTCAAATTTCACTTGATCTACTGCAATTGGCACATGCCTATAAACTTTTGATATACACCTGCACCACTCAAATATCTATTCAAGTCGACTTCTCACTGAAACTACTACAAGTGACACCTAAGTAGACTTCAGTGACTTCTCATATACCAAAAAAAAAAAACTGCAACATGCAGATCTTACATACATCAAATGGTTAGATGACATGTGTTTAATGTGGGTCCAAGTGATAGTAAGTCTAAAGTAATGATAATTGGTAGTTTAAGGCCGAGAGAAAAAAAAAATCCAAAAAAAAAACTAAAAAAAACAATCGAGGATTTGGGGTTTGCGGTGTGATGAGGAGTGGACTCCACTAAACCCATGCATCCACCACCATCAGACTCCACCATCAACATTGCTCGCCTACCACAAGACCATCGTACCGCCGTCGGTGCCTCTGCTGCTCTCCCTACGACTATCCTCCGTGTGCTGCCTACAACAAGCGTGGGCTGCCAGCATCGTCGTTGCGACGCCTGCGAGCATGGGTTCCACTGCTTGTGCCGGCATTGAGGGCTATTGTTATTTTCACTGTTGTAAGTAATGACATTTGATAAACATAAAGGGGAAGAAAAAATGAGTGCAAGGAAAGGAAAGGAAATCAACTTGAAGGGGATTGGCAAGTTGTTGAATTGCACAGATTTGATTGGTATGAAGGGGAGGTAGAAGGCTCCAATGAATGAATTTCAACCACAAGGGGTGCAAGGAAATCAACTCATTAACAAAAACCATTTGTTCCCATGTGCAAGTTTCATCATTGTAGATGAAGATTGACAGAGAAGAAGAGAAGAGATTGTTACCCAAATCTGGGATTTTAACCTTTATCGTCGATGGAGAGGGTGGAAGACCACAAAGATCTGGAATTTTTTTTTTTCAAGAATAAAAATAATTGAAAAAGGTTGTATGATTTAACATTTTTTAACTTAATCCCAATTTTTTTTTATCGAAATCAGGGTATCCAACGTCGGTAGCAGTGACTAATCCGCCTCATGCGGGAGCTCAGGAAGAGACAATGACGGTGTGTGAGATGTGCTCCATTTCCATGAGTCAGGAATCGAACCCCTGACCACATGGTTAAGGGACAAGGTGAGTTGCCACCACGCCACACCTCATGGTTACTTAATCCCAGTTAATGACTACATCATTACTTTAATTTTATTGTGATATGGACCCCACATTAGACACATGTCATCTAATCATTTGATACATGTGAGATCTGCATGTTGCATATCTCTTTTCATCTGTGGGTGAGAACTTGCCAAATACATGCCATGCATGTATGCGTGGAAAGCATTGCAAATGGATCAGGTTTTTACGTTTTGTGCTTAGTTATTAAATTAATAAACGTTGTTGTGCTTGTTTTCCTGTTCTTTCAATTGGGGTTTTTGAACAAAAAAAAAAAAAGAATAAATTTCTTCTAGGAGTGTTATGTTGTGCATAGTATCGAAATAAGTTTGAAATCAATTTAAAAGTAAAATTTTTTAGGAGTTTTATGCTGTGCATGTTTTATTTTTTGTACTATTAATCATATAACATTTTCTTTCTTTATTAGATGAAGTACTTTTATTGTTCTATTTTTATCATATGATTATTCCATGAATTAAAATTAAAATTTATTTAATTTTATGTATTACTACTTATTGTCCTATGCATCACACGTGTTACAATACTAGTTTGACAAATTCACTAAAACATCAATTAATCTCCATTTTTGTCAAGGCTCTTAAAATCGAATTGGACAAAATATTGGTTTAGATGTTTTTATTGATTCAATCGGGATTTGATCAGTTCAGCCAAAATATAATAATAGGTTTTTGTTATGGTACTCTAAGGATATCGGTATCTTTTGAATTCAAGTTTATGATTTAATCATAAATATTTAAAATATTAATAAATTTATTTAGTAGAACATGTGATAAATTTTCAGCTACCAATCATTTGGAAGGTACCAGTACTCATGAATTTTATAGAGTACCCGAAAAATCCCCATAACAATAACTTTTTTTGGCAAAGATAATTTTTTTGTTAATAATGCTCTAATATTTAAAAAAAAAATTGTTATTGTATTTGTTTTTCCTGGTGCAAGCGTAATAATCTTTAATATTTTATATGAGAAAAGGTCTATTTTTTTTTAATCCAAATTGAATAACCAGAAAACAAGCACAACAACATAACAGTGAATTCGTAAAGTATTAATAAGTGAAAATAAATAATAAAAAATATTACAAATCATAATTACAGCTAATATAAAAGAAAATAAGTAATAAAAATTAATTGGTAAATACCGATAAATTTTGGAATGCTTTGTTTCTATAATATTTATTTGATCATATTGACATTAGATGATAAAAGATTGTATATGTATATTGTATATTGTATATTATAATTTTTTTTGAGCTTGTATATATTCATCTTTACTTAATTTTTTTCAAAAAATAGTAATTATTATAATATTTAGATAAATTTTGTATAAATTTTTTTTAAACAGACAAGTCAATATTTAGAGCTAAATAATAATATCAAAGATGTTAGTTATCTTTACTGTCACTCTTTTAGTAGCCATGAAAAAAATATTTTTGAAAAATGTCCATTACATTATTTGCGGTAAATATTAAATAACTTTCAAAATAAATTATTATAATAATTATGAACTAGTGACAATAATAATTAAGATAAAATTATTATGAACACAGAATAATTATTGTATATTATTTTGATTAAGTATAAGAAGGGTATTAATTAAAGTGAAATCAACAAACAACCACCATAAATAAGAGTAGTAATAGACATTTGAGAGTGGTAATAGTCACTCCTCAACTTTGGTAGCTTATGAGACTCATTTAGGTGTGAGCCAGTCGATTTAAATTTACTTTTGCACGGTGTATGTGTCAAAAGCCTGTTTAGGTGTTAGTTGTAGCAATTTCAATAAGAAATCGATTTGAATCAACATTTGAGTAGTGCAAATGTATGTAAGAAGTTCAATAGTATGTGTTAGTTAGAGCAAATCCAATGATGAGTTTTGCTCGGAAGCTGATTTAAATCAACTTCTATTAAAAAAATTTAGGACATATACGTAACGTACCAAATGAAATCCATAACATTTATTTAATTAGCTATTTTTTAATTTTACTTATGTAAAAAAAAAAACTATATTGCAATGCTTTTAAAATCTTGGAGAATTCGGGAACAAGGGCCTCCCCCCTTCTCTCTCCCTCCATCATTTCCTCCCATTCCACATTTTGATTTATGCAATTTCACAATATGATTAGCAAGCAGTATTTGTTGCACAATATTTTCACGAGAAGTGTTATATGTACAATATAATTCTGTAATATTTTTACACTATACACAAGAAAATAGACAAATAAAATATAATTGTGAGGGCTCATAGAAAAAAGGAAATGATTGCACCATAATATTTTTTGTCTTCTTATGCATGGTGTAAATATTTTGTAAGTTTGTGTCAGACAAAATATTTTCCTATTTTTGCACTAATAAATTTATTTACTATAATTCAACTGTTTGTTTACTAAAGTGCATATAATTGTTATCTAATAAATTTCATAAAAAATAAATTACTTAATAAATTCGTTATTTGAAAAATAAACTCGTTAACCACGTCATAATTATATGGCATCGAGTTAATAACACTTGTCATTATATAGATTATCATTCAACTTAATACATAATCTATTTATTTAAAGTTAACAGTTAGATGACATGACCTATGACAATGCTCCCAGTAACTTGATCGTTCAATATTTAAATGTCCTAAACATCACAATAGCTACTTCTTGTCAGTTAGAAGTTTTAGAGGTGTCTAAGTATCTCCTAAGTTTAACTAGTTTCAATTTGACATAATTAATAACGAGTAAGCTATCTTATTTTAAATAGGGTATGCTTGTGGTATGATCAAGTAGTCAAGACAAACACAAAAACACCGAAAGCACATACATGCGATGATTCCCTACTCCCTATTGGTGATTGTGAGATCACGAGTTAGGGAACATGGCATGTCGGAGTTGGGAGTACCATTATTTCTCAAGTGGAATTCAACGATTCCAATGCAATCATTGAATGAAATTCCACCCTTTAAGCAATGGATTTAGTTCCCACCCAACATTAAAAAAAATTACACGTATATCCAATTATGTATTGTTATATCAATTATAATAATTGACTATCTTATATACTATTTTAAAAGTCATATAAATGAGCATTTTTTATTTGATAACATTATAAAAATGTTTTATATAGCCTATATATCAAAATTAAATTTTTATGTATTTCTCCTCTCATAATGATATTTTCTTCATATATATTGTTGAGCATTGAACCCTAAATAGATATTGAAGGAGTCCACCTAACTCAAATTAAACTCTTATGCAATTTGTGTCAACTAACTATATTGTGCTTTTTTTCAACACAAATAAAATAAAAATAGCTAATTATGTATATGTGCCGGAATTCATTTGGTTACATATATGTCCTGAATGGAAGTTGAGTTAAATCGACTTCCATGCAAAACTAAAATCTCACTAGATCTACTCCAACTGACACACGCTTGTGAACTTCTTAAATACACCTGCACTACTCAAAAGTCAATTCAAATAAACTTCTCACTAGAACTATTACAAGTGACACCTAAACAGACTTCAGCTACTTCTCACATACATATAAAAAAATACTGCAACATGCAAATCTTATATACATCAAAAGGTTAGATGACATGTGTTTAATGTGGCTCCAAGTGACAATAAGTCTAAAGCAATGATAATAGGTGGTTTAAGGCTGAGAAGAAAAAACACCCATAAGAAATCTAAAACAAAAAAACTAAAAAAACAATCAAGGATTTGGGATTTGGGATGCGATGAGGAGTGGACTTTGCTAAACCCATCCACCACTATCGAACTCCACCATCAACATCGTTTGCCAATCATTAGAATGCCTCACTACCGCCTGGTGCCCCCACTGCTCTGCCCATGACTATCCTCCATGTGCCGCTTGCAACCAGCGTGGGCCGCTGGCATCGTCGTCTGTGATGGTTGTGAGTGTGAGTTCCACTGCTTGTGCCGGGATTGAGAGCTATTGTTATTTTCGTTGTTGTTAGTAATGACATTTGATAAAGAGAAAAAGGAAGAAAATGAGTGCAAGGAAAGGAAAGGAAATCAACATGAAGGGGATTGGCAGCTTGTTGAATTGCACACACTACCAGAAAAACGCTGCTTAGTGGCGGTTATTTACCGGCGGTTCATAAACCGCCACTATCTTTTGCATTTCTCTGCGGTTTGTAGTGACTGCCGCAAATGGAATAATTTAGTGGCGGTTAGGTTTGGAATTGAGGCGGTTTAAGAATTGGCGGCGGTTTTAATTTACTCAAACCGCCGCAAATTAAAAAAGGTGAAAAATTAAAATCTAGAAAGGAAAACTTAAGTAGAGACTTGGCTTCCTTGGCCCTTCACTCTCACAGACTTCAAGTCCCCTCTCTCAGCGGCGCTTCCTTTCAGTCGGCCGGTTCTGTGGCCAATCGACAGCGACACGGCTAACCGTTCAGCGATGCGGCCTCGGTGTCTTCTTTCCAGCTTCCGTCAGCAGCTGTCTCTTCCATCTCCTCCATTTCCACCAGGTTCCCCCTTCTCCATTCTATATTTCGTAACAGGGAAAAACAATCGCGGTCCCTTTTTATTTTGCCTCAGTTGATAAACCCCGAACCACCCCTTTTATTTTTCCTCAGTTGAAACCCTCTTCGACTATAGGGACCTGTGCGCGCAGTTGTTCCTGTTTGTGACTGCCACCATTCCTCCGCCGTGACGATAGGAGGGTCGCTGCCACGAGAACTAGAATGGCGTGTAGAGATCAAATTCGGGTCACATTTGAGGTATCACTTCATTTCCCCTTTTAGATTTTGGCTCCTCTGGTCTCTGATTTTTAAGTGGCGATGATGGTTTTTTCTCATGGATCTCTACATAAAATCCTTTGTTTTCTGTTGCTTGTTGACTTGCTTTGGGTATTTGACTTCTTATCTTTGGTTATTTGTGAATTTTGCCCTAATGGCAGAGAGAGACGCGAGCAGAGCGTTCCTTTTCAAACTCCATGCTGGTTTTCCATTTCTTCAACTGCTCACTCAGCTCAGCTCTTCTCAAATCCCTTCTTCACCACACTCTTCACCCTTCAAGGTTCGTAACAGTTGGTTCCGATTTCAAAAGCATAGTTGTTAATAGCATTTGAGAAAGCCTTGGGTGCTTTACAAAAGTGAAAAAATATCGATGGTGGTGGTGGTGGTGCTTTAATCTAATATATCGCATCATTTGGTTTTATTTTTGGTGTGATTAAATTATTGTTGCATTTTGACTTTTCTTCTGTTCTCTAGTCTCTAGTGTTCATTCTATCATATATTGTTGTTGATCCTCCTTAAGCATATCTAAATTATAATTGCATTGACATCTAAGCGAGGCTTTTGCTTTTCGGATAATAAGGAGATTTTGTACAAGGTTGTATAATGAAAATCGGAGATATACAAAAGGCATTTGAGTTGCTATATTACACATGGTATATTGTCATTGACAAATTTTTTGAACCTATATACTATGGAATATTTAAGGAAATTCAAATCCCATGGTATATAGGTTGGATGGCTGCGATAGTATATAAATATTTGGATGTCAATGATACAAGAAATAGATTTAAATATTCTCCTTACACTACAAGGTGGATGGATGATAATGTTCTATGCTAAACTTGGTATATATGTTTATGTGTGTGTGTGTGTGTGTGTGTCCTCCAGCATGCTCAATTCCCTTAAATTATGTTCTTTGGTGAAGCCTTCAAACTTCTCCAGTCTCATGTGAGAGAGTTGCGTTCATTGAATGGATGCTTTATGTTAATAGCCTTGGCAGGAGGGAAAAAAAATTAATATGACTTCTATTATATATTTTTATATATCCTGTCTCTTCCTTTAGGTTATAACCTGCGACAGGATTCCTTTGGAGTCCTCATACCAAAGGCTACCTAGATGTGTATATGTCTCCCCTGAATTATATGAATATAAAGGTCTGGGAGGAAAATCAGCCCATCCTTAACATCGATGCTTCACTTGTGGTTCTAGATACTCTCAGGTTAGTTTGTTCAACGATTTATTAATGTTCTATCTATACTGATTTGGGATCAAGCACTATTTGATAAGAGTGATAAATTAGTTAATGTACACAAATCTATGTTGAATTTATTGGCAACTAAAATATACAAGCACTAGATGATTAAGGAATAACAAGTTGATTTACAACTGAAACTGCTTAGATATTGCAGCTATAGTTTTGAGTAATCTATTGATTTAACAATGTAGCAGCTAATCAATGTAAATACCATTTGGTTTATCACTGTACCCTATTACTTACCTTACTTCATGGCTTTCCCTTTCTGGCGTATATGCATTTGGTTTTTATCAGCAAGGCAATGGTTTTGCCATTGGGATTAGCAACCCAAGTATCAATTTCTCGTTTCTTCCCACTTATGTAAAAACCTTGTGGTTAGACCTTGTATTCCTATTCCAAAATCCTTATATACAATCACACACTTTGCTGATACCAACCAGAATTTTTACAATTAAATCTTCAAGGAAAAAAAAATGAAGCACCAACAATGTTACTCATTTGTCTCTTTGACAACTTTGACAATTTTTCAAAACAATGCTGCTATGACCAACCAACAAACTTCAACAAAGAGTATGCTAGATTACTCCCAAGGTTTCTCTGCAACTTATTTTGTGTTACTTGGCTTGTTTATTTCCTCCTCCTTTTTCTGTTTGAGGATTTGACACTTAACTTAAAGTTAAAGTCATATATCTAAATTCATTTGTGTGTTCTTGCAAGGGAGATCTTCATTGCTAGACCATTATGGTTTTTATAGCCATATCTATCAAGTATGTTCTAGCATTCTGCAGGTGATCCCATGTAATATACAAGTACTTTCGCAATGTCTAAATGAATTTAGAATAGTCTCTAGCTTCTTGTTGAGATCAACAAACATTTTAAACTGAAAATCATTTTATACAAGACTTAGATAGAACTAATAGGCTATTAGGCTCAGCATATATTAGTCCTATATTTAGTGTTCATAATATATTGGCTGTCAAGTAATCCTATTCCGTGATTGCTGGCTATTGCTTTATTGTATCGATTATGTACAATTGCTAATAAGGCTTTAGGTTTGACTTTTAACTTATGATTCATGTTCTTCAATTTTATTTAAAATTTTTGGGATAAACTATTATTCTTCAATTCCACCATAAACCTATGTCGCTCATACAAGTTTGCTATCTTATTTTTTCCCTCTTACTCATATTAAATTATGAATTGATTAATTAATTTTAGTGTATCAGAAAATAAACTTTATTTATGCTCATGTTTCACTTTTAGGTAAGATACTCCTATTATTAAGACTAAGAATACTCTTATTATTAAGATAGACATGAAGGTATGGGATTTCGATAAGATGAGAAATTTCAGAATTTTGAACCCCACCACATCCCTAGCCACGGTTGCTGTTCCACATGACTAGAGTTCCACATGGTAACCATAAGCTTCATCAAAAGAATCGGACAAAGCTATGCTCTGCTTTGTGGCTGCATATAATAATACGTCTTGCATGCGTCAATACTTTTATTTATCAATAATTTAAATTAAAAATTTAACTTGTATATACTATCATATATCAATATGATGTTATCTATCATCCGATAATGAATTATTACATCATTTGAGAGAGTAAATAACATTTTTTCAGTATGTTTTGTTTAGTTTTGCATTTTTTTTTGGTGTGAAATTATACTTGTAGGTTGTTATTTGGCAGTTGGTACTCACCTTTCTATCTTTGTTTATCTTGTGTAGCCCAAGCAAATTCATGAGATTAAGGACTTCCTCCTCACAGCCCGAAGGAAGGGTGCATGATCTGTTAAAATCAAGCGTATTAGAGATGTGGTCAAGTTCAAGGTTCGTTGCTCCAAGTACCTCTACCCCCTTTGTGTCTTTGACCCTGAGAAGGCTGATAACTTGAAGTAGTCACTTCCTCCAAGTTAGTTATTTTGAAATCTTGTTATCCCTGTGTGTGCATGCTTCGTATCATGCAATCTTTTTTACAAAATGAGTTGGTGAAAAATGAGTAAAAGACATTACTTGGAGTTGTTAGTCCTCAAAGAGGTTGTGATTATGCATATATATTCAATGTAATGGTGATTATATTGGTAGAAAGATGAATAGTGGTGATTATATTTATATATTGAATTTGACTCTGCTGGGATTTTATTTTTGTAGCCTATGTAGATAGGCAGGCTTTGCAATATTTGAGCATATTCTGTTCATTAAACCTTTTGAGAATAAAACAATTCTATGATGACATGTTTTCTTGTATTTGAAAATCTTTGTAAGCCTCCCTTTAAAAGATTGTTGAAATATATTGACAGAAGATCAGAGGACATAGAATCAGCATAGATCATTCCAAAGGACTCTCCCATTGTGCATGGCAAACACATGGCCAAGTAAGTGCTACCCCAGTGCCACCATTGTCTTCTGGAGCATCATCAGGATTCTCAATTTTAGCTACCTTCCTATTGAATGCCATCTTTCAAGCCAAGTCTCTCAATTCAACTCCCTAGAGTTACTATTGCTCTTCACCTAGTGCAGCTATCACCCAAGGCTGCTGTTTTAGCTTTCATTTGAGACGTTTTTTTTTATTATGTTTTTTTAGTTTTCTCTTATATTGTGTTAAATTTGTTTAACTATTGTTCAACATTATGTTATGACATTTTATGCACATTTAAAAGTTTAAGAATTTCTATGCAATTTTCTTTTTGTTCATGATTGTTGATTATTAATGTTGTACATGATACCAACTAGTGCTTTTGACTTGTATACTTCAAAATAAAATATTGAAAAGCAGGGGAAAAAATGGGCGGTAATACCCATAAAAGGAATGAAAAGGACTGGTAGAAGCATTTTGCGGCGGTTCCAAACCGCCAGTAAATGAATCAAAAAAAATTGGCAGAAGCATTTCGTGGCGGTTCCAAATCGCCAGTAAAAAAAATAAAAAATGGCGGAATTTTTTGCGGCGGTTTCAAACCGCCAATAAATATGATAATTTGGCTTCAACAAGCAATTTCGCGACGGTTTTGAACCGCCGCTAGATTTCTAGAACCGCCACCAAATAAACCGCCACGACAACCGCCGGAAAACTTACTTTGGCGGCGGTCATTCCAGCGGTTGTTTAAAACCGCCGCTAAATGATTTAAGGACGCCGTTATTGGCGGCAGTTTTTTAAACCGCCGGTAAACAATTTTGTGGCGGTTGCAAACCGCCGCAAATCGCAATAAAAACCGCCGCTAAATACTGTTTTTCTGGTAGTGACATATTTGATGTGTAGGAAGCGGAGGTAGAAGGCTCGAATGAATGAATATCAACTGCAAGCGGTGCAAGGAAATCAACTCACTAACAAAAAACATTGATGGCCATGTGTAAGTTTCATCATTGTTGATGAAGATTGACAGAGAAAAAGAGAAGAGATTATTACTTAGATTTGGGATTTTAACCTTTGTTGGTGGAGAGGGTGGAAGAACGGTGCATTCTCTTATGCAGATAAAAAAGTTATCTTCACATGCAGATATGAGGTGGCTCAAATAATCCTGTGACATGTGGCATTATTTAAGAGAGATTTTTGTTGAGTTATAAGCTAAATAATTTTATAATAGATCATCATGATTTAGTGACTATAGTGGTCCCTAAATCTCAAGCTTTTTATTTATTTTTTTATCAACCTTGTCTTTTTCCTCCATTAATGTCCTGTTTCCTCAACATTCTTCCATTTTTCAAACACTCAATAGTTTTTTTCCCCTTCTTCACGTTGGTTCATTAATGGCAGATCTCTCTGCCAATAACATCACCACTGTATTTCCATAGTTCAATTTGCAAAGAGAGTTTCATATGAACCACAAATAATGTCTCTAATTACTTCTAATTTCATCCCTCAACAACAATCACTATAATAAAACTTTCAGCTTTTCTTTTTCCCTACAGAAGACAAAAAAAATGAAAAATAAAAAATGAAACCTTCCAGCTTTCAATGTTGGTTCATTTTTTTATGCACACAAATAAAAAATCAAAACTTGAAAAAGGAGGACCTCCCCACCTAGCCGTCACCACACTCACCCAACCACACCTCCATATCTTCACCTGCAAGGAGCACAAAACTCAGGAAAAAGCATGTTGAAATATGTGGAAAAGGTGAAACATAAGAGCAATCAAAAGACATAAAAGTATTATAACAAAGTGAAAAGGACATGAAATTGAAATCTCATAATTTGCTCATTTGGATTTTAAAAGAAAAGGCAAAAAAAAAAAAAAAAACCCAGTGACATGGTGGTGTCACCATTGTTGTGGTTGTTTTGTTTTCTCCAATGCAAGGCAGAAATGGATCTTGTATGGGCGGATCTCACATGAGGAAGTGTTCTTATTGTTCTTGTTTTTCCTTTTTCTCCGATGGTGAGGAAAGAAATCCTAGATCTAGATGTGTGGAGATAGAGAAAGTGCTCGGGTGAGAGAGGGAGAGAGAGATGGAACGGCAGAGATTCCTCATGGTACAACTCTTATAGCAACAACGTGACAACATCGGCTAGTTTCACGACAATGAGGGCTTCCCATCTCCTAGCCAAAGAGTCCAACAATGCACTACGGCACATGTTGCTGAAGGCTCGTCGGATGGCGCAGTGGGTGCCACCACCAGGGACACGGAGAATGGGAGACAACGCGGCTAATTCCCCAGGAATCGGTGAAGGTTTGGTGGTCGGCATGATGGCTGATAACACAGGGTCGACGCTTGTTCTTGGGGATGCTGTGGAGAAGCGAGAGAAGGGAGGATCAGAGAGATGGGGAAGAAAAAATTATTAGGAGTGTGAGGAGCACGGTGTTACATAAATTGTAAGGAGTATTTTAAAATTTTCCTTATCATTGACATTCAACACGTGTCATCGAGTTATTTGATACTTTTTATATCTGTTGGTGAAGATAACTCTTTAATCTGCATAGGAGAATCTGCCATGGAAGAACACAAAGATCTAGGATATTTTTTCTTTCAAGAATAAAAATAGTTGAAAAAGGTTGCATGATTTAACATTTTAATTTTTGAACTTAATCCCAATTAATAACTACATCGTTACTTTAATGGAAAAAGGTGACATGGACCCCACATTAGACACATGCTATCTAACCATTTGATACACGTGAGATCTGCATGTTGTAAATTTCTTTTCATCTGTATGTGAGAATTTGTCAAATACACATGCATGTATGCGGGGAAAGCATTGCAAATGGATTAGGTTTTTACTTTTTGTGCTTAGTTATTAAATTAATAAACATTGTTGTGCTTGTTTTCCCGTTCTTTCAATTTGGATTTTTGAACAAAAAGAAGAATAAATTTTTTAGAGGAGTGTTATGTTGTGCATCGTATCAAACAAAAGGTTTGAAATCAATTTAAAGGTAAAAATTTTTGGGAGTATTATGTTGTTCATGATAAATTTTTTGTGTTATTAATCATATAACATTTTCTTTCTTGATAAATTCACTAAAATATCAACTAATCTCAATTTTCATTAAAGCTATGAAAATCAGATCGGACATTGAATTAAACAAAGTATTGGTTTAGATATTTATTAATTCAACCGGAATTTGATCGGCTCAACCCAAATACAATAATAATTATTTTGGTAGAGATAATTTTTTATTAATAATGCTCTAATATTTTTTTTAAATATGTTACTATATTTGTTTTTCCTGGTGCAAACTTATTAATATTTAATATTTTATATGAGAATGAAACGGTCTATTCCTTTGTTTTTCTAAATTCAAATTGAAGAACCGAAAACAAGCACAACAACGTATATTAATTAATTTAATAAATAAGCACAAAAAGTAAAAAGTTGATCCATTTCAATGTTTTCCATGCATACATGCATGGCACGTATTTAGTTTCCTTTCTTCCCATCATCTGATGCTCATGCATTAGCGTTTGTCACTGTAAGTTGATTCACATCGACTTTTGTAGCTTATGGACTTGCTCTGGTGTGAATCAGAAGCTGATTTAAATTGATTTTTGAACGGTGTATGTGTGTTAGAAGTCAACTTAGAGGTCAGTTGTAGCAATTATAGTGAGAAATCGATTTGAATCAACATTTGAAAGGTGCGGGTGTATGTCAGAAGTTTATAGGTATGTGTTACTTGGAGCAGATCGAGTGAGATTAGTTTCGCAAGAAAGTTGATTTAAATCGATTTTTATTAAAAATTTTAAGATATATATGTAGTTAAATAAAATTCATAACATTTATTTAATTGACTATTTTTTAATTCTTTTATGTAAAGAAAAACCTATATTGTAATTCTTTTAAAATCTTGGGGAATTTGGGAACACGAGGCCTCCCCCTCTCTTCTCTCTCCCTCCATCGTTTCATCGCATATTCCACATCTTGATTTATTTAATTTCATAAATTGATTAGCACACAGCATTTGTTGCACAATATTTTTGCAAGAAGTGTTATGTGTACAACATTAATATGCAATATTTTTGCACCATATACAAAAAGAAAAATAAAGTATAGTTGTGGGTCATAGGAAAAAGAAAATGATTGCACCACAATATTTTTTATCTTCTTGTACATAGTGTAAATATATTGTAAGTTTGTGTCACACAAAGCATTTTCTATTTTTGCACTAATTAATTTGGTTACTATAAGTCAACTCTTTGTTTACTTGGGTGCACGTAATTGTTATCTAATAAATTGCATAAAAAATAAATTACTTAATAAATTCGTTATTTAATTTTACAATCTATTGACAAAAATTTTCTTTGCATTATAAGTATATATCAACACTACATGATTAAAATGTTCAAGTCATACAATAAGTACATTGAAAATTATAAAAAAAAATTATACTATAAAAATTAAATTTATAAATCAATAACTTATCTATCAGCTCATACATTTAAAATACTGATTAATTTTAAGAACAATTCTATTCTATTATCCATATGGATGTGTATGTGGATGTGTAGACACCCATGTGGATTTTATGTGGTGTGAGAGGAGTGATGGAGAGAGAATAAGTTAAAAAAAAAAAAAGTAAGTAGTAGGATCCATATTGTTTGTGAGTAGGGTGTTTTAGTTTTTGTGAAAGTTGAGTTTTAAAATAGTAAGGTTGTGATAAGAGATGTACTTTCAACAGATTAGTTATAGAGAATAATCACTAAATAGATGTTATACCGGCTTCCGGCCATTGTGCCCATAAACAATAACAACAACAAAATTAGAAAGAGGGAGAGATTGATTATATTATTCAGAACCGATATCTATCGTTCGTTCCCATTTTGAAAATCAAGCAGGAGGAAAAGTGATTAAGAAATATAATGGCACAACATGCACGGCTAGCTTTTCTCTCAAATGCTGATATTAAAACGTCAAAATGTTTTAGGAGAATTACGCGCATGCCGTGCATGCATATACAGCAGCAGGGATGGCTACAACAAGAGACTATAAATAAATAATTCTTAAAAAAGAGTAGGAAGCTGTAGGGTTGGGATTTGGGGCTGTGGCGTTTGGGGCTGTGGGGTTGGGATTTGGGGCTGTTGTGGGGTTGGGATTTGGGGCTGTGGGGTTGGCAGCATTGGGCCAAGAGAGTAGGGTGCCCCAGACTGGACGATCCAAGCATCACGCTGAGGGGAGTTAGCGATCTCAAAGAACCTCCCTGGGTAGTAATTGTTAGCCTCAACAGCAGTGATGCTCTTCACGCCAGGCCACTTCACCCTGAAAGCGGTGTTAGCACCGGGACCCTTGTTGTTGTACTCGTAATAGGTGCATGTGTCCTTGTTGGCACTTCCCATCCATGCCATGTATCCTTCGGGGAGGAAGATGCTCTCGATGACGGAGTCCAAGATGACCACCTTAGAGTACTCCCTCCATGGCCTTCCCAAGAAGGACACCTTTTTTGGCATAGCGGCTACCTCGGGTGCACCGGTGAAGTGGCAGCTCTGGAAGACCAGGCCGGTGGGGCTGTCGACCTTTGACCGACCACCGGCTGTGACCATGCACTGCTGGTTGTCGAGGGGCTTCCTCACGATGAGCGTGCAGTTCTGGAAGACTCCGATGGCGTCGCCGAAGACGAAGTCGATGGTGCCGGTGATGACGCAGTCGCGGTAGAACTGGCGCTGGGATTGTACGTACAGCGTGTCTTGGTAGCCGTCCATGTGGCAGTTGTAGAACACGGCCTTGTCTGCTGTCACGCGGAGTGCCACTGCTTGGTGCTTCGTGGCTCCTGCTGAGTTCTCGAACCCAACATTTATGGCTGTGAAGTCGGCAGCGTTTACACCTGCATTGAATGCGTGCCTATTAATAACAACAATTAACAAGGGAAATCCTCCTACTTTTTAGACATCCTACAATTTTTAATAATGTAAAAAATGATGTCGCTGAATGGTGTCCTCCAATAATGTCAAATGAAGTATTGAATTGATGGCTTTGAATTTTAAGGCAAGTGAAGAAATTAAGTTGGACAAAGTGTCCAAGCATGCAATAACATTAGTTGGAGGATGCAAATTTTTCAACAATTCAAGAACTGAGCATGGTTCATCAAGTTCAACACACCAACAATTCATTCATCTCTTCCTCATTTCTAAATGTTTAGAAAGTTATTTGTTTCCCCTGTTGTTCTTTATATTATGAGTTGAAAGTATACACCAATAAAAAAAATACTATGAGGTTTTTCTGAATGTATTTAGGATTTAGATATTGAGTGGAGTGTATTCATCGTTTATATCTTTAATATATTTCCATATTGAAGGTTTTCGCCTCTACCTATTGATGTAAGCCTTAAGTCGAACCATATTAATCCTTTTGTGTCATTTGTTTTTACGCTACTGCATATTTATTTTGTGCTACCCTGTTTATGCCTTTTGGGCCCACATTTCACAAGATGAGGAATGCTATATTTGGTGCAACCAAGTTAATTAAGGAATACCAAAATTTGAGTGCAAAGATGACTTGAGTTCTTCGTGGACCCAAAGTTAACAAAAGTATTATTTTGACATTCAAAAAATGAGTGTCTAGTAGGACACTTACATTTTAATCATTGAGTGTGATGAATGAAAAGAATAAGTGAGGACAACTATTATATCAAATGGATGTATAAACACCTATTTTTTGGACGTCAAAATAATAACACTTTTAGGTTAGCACTAGCTAGAGAGAAAATAAAAACATGTGTTTTGTGCTTTAAAGTACTAAATACTTTTCATTCCAAAAAAATTAGAGATAGTATTGTGTACAAACAAGTTTAACATTATTTTTAGACACATTCACAATAAAAATGGATTTTATTAACTTTATCAATATATATCCACTTATTTATGAATCTCACAATTAAACTTTTATATGAGTGTGCCTACGAAAAAAACACTTAATTAGAATTGTGCTCACAAATAAATTTTTCATGAAATCAATTCTGTGGGAAATGTCTCAAGTCTCAACTAGTTTTTTTTTTTTCTACGGTTAATTTTATGTCCATCCCAACAAACTAAAGTTATTCACACAAATCAGGTGTTGCATCTAATGTTTCATCTGCATATATGTCTGAAGTTTATATTCTGAATAATTAACGTAAAATTCAGGGGAGAATAACTACCTATATATAGCAGTTAAAGAAGGGAAGAAAAAAGAAATATTGATTGGTACTTACTGAAGGTGGAGGTGAAGTAAGTTTGCAAGCCATCGACGAAGTTTTTGTTGCCGTTGAATCTGGTCTTGGTGGGACCATCTCCAACGATTGTGATAGAGCTCATGTGGCTTTCCAAGGTAACGTACTCGTTGTAGATACCAGCCTTGACGTAGATTACAAAACGCTTCCTGTTCCTACTGGGAACTTGTTTAAGAGCTTCAGTGACCGTCTTGAACTGTCCACTTCCATCTTGAGCCACAACAACATCGGGCTTGAGGTCCCTGGCGGGGTCAGAGAAGAAGCGGAGGAGACGCCTTTGGCCTTCACCAACCCATGAAGGGAAACCATCCACAAGGGTATCTTCTTCGTTAGAGAGAAGCTTCCTGTTTGATGGTGATGCCGTGATGTTGAGTTTTGAGGCGAACGACTCCAGGTTAAATTCCTTCAAGAAACTGGACACGCCATTGAGTATGTCCAATGCATTGTTGCTGAGCTCCAAGGAGGTGTTGAGCATCTTGGCCATGGTTTGGCCAGCTTCTGTGGTTGTGTTCTCGAACGCATCCAAGCAAGTTCGTTGGTGGGAGAGGGTACCGGCGAGCCAAACCTTGAGGTCATAGGCGTATCCACTCAACCTGCTAAGCTCAAACTTGTCCAATGTGTGAACCGATTTCTTGATGTCATCAACTGCATAGCCAAGGACCTCCTTGCAAATATCCATGGCCTGTTTGGTCCTGTCATTCGTGGCCAACTCTTGGTACAGTGTGGAGTTGTTGATTTGCTTCAACAATTCCTCAGCCGTGGCGTTGAACGCGGCCATTATGAGCGCTTTCATGTCTGTGGTCCCGTTTGATGCCTTCTCCATGCTCTTCTGGCAGGTTTCTTTGTATTCTGCCGACTGGCAAATCACCTGAACGGTCTTCTGTGATTGCGAGATTTGGTTGTTGCCGCTGCTGCCACCCCCACCGAGTTCTTCGCCGCCGCGGGTAATACCGATGGCCACGCAAGCTATCATGGCCACAAGGAGGACTGAAGAGACGCCAAGAATGGCGAACTTCTTCTTACTCTCTTGGCTGCTATTAACCCCAGCCATCCCTATAATCTACAAAGCTCAATAACTCTTTTTTTTTTTTTTCTTTTTCTCTTTGTTGTTTGGTTTCTTTGAAAATGTTTTCTTCTGGCTTGAATTTTCTTTGTGTGATGGATTTTGGCGCCCTTGGGCAGTGCTTTTCCACAGCCCTGGGGCACTTTCTTTCAGATTTTTTTGGTTTTGGCGGAGCATGGTGGTATTTATACGCAAAGGGTTGTCCAAAAATCACTCGTGCGGTCAAATGGAAGGTGGGGAATTAAGGCATTGTGGAACAGAGTGTACATGTGTGATATCCAGCAAATTTGGGGAATGAACTCCATACAAGTTCCTAAACTTGGCACAAGACATTAACAGAAATATAGTCATTGACTAATTTTGATCCATTTAATTGTTTAGTAAATGGTATATACAATTTGGAGGAGCTCCTTGAATCGTGGACTCATAAAGCACAAGATCGAGCGACATTCCAAAGTTTGCTTTGATGGCTTTCATCTGATTGGCAAGTACGATTAATGTTCGATCCAAAAGGCCCAATAGCAACCACGCAACAATTTTTTTTAGTAGACGATGAATTAAATAATTCAAAGGAAAAGCCAAATAATTGTTAAGTGATTAAAATAAAATGTAAAAAAAAAATTGAAAAAAAAACCATGCATATATGTGTGCATCCGGGGGTTCATATATGTCAACCGTTAAGTGACTCATTCAACTTTATTATAATCAAATGATCTGAAATGCATGAAGCCATGTACAGAATAAAAAAAATCCAATTTTCACTTTTTAGGGAACTTAATCCCATATTCAACAATAAATAATATATCATGTATTGTGGATTGCCCATTTCACAGTTTCCTGCATATATTATAGGTTGAAACTATGAGTGAAAAATATATAATAAACCTGTTCAGAAAACATCAGGGTCTGAAAAATATTTTTCTCTCGAGCTTAAATTTTAAAAACCTTCCCTCACGCAATGATAAATATCAAAAAAGGCCTTTTTGAAGTTAAGATTTCTTTGTAATACGTTATGCAAGCCCACCTTCTAGACCCATTTATTAATTTAGGTGGGTCAGGCCTAACTCAAGCCTAACTCAAATTTTTGGACTTGTGATGCACACTAAAGTTTTGCATTTTCTGAACAAAAAGAAAAAGTTTTGCATATGCCAACATCGATTTGAAAATTGATGAGAGAAAAAAAGAGTTGACAAATGCTGAAATGCAATTTTTTATTTGGTAGGTTGTTGAAATGCAAGGAGGCATCGGGCATGTTCCTTAAAACTCAGTGAGTATCACACACCAACTTCTAACTACATTCTGAAATATGCTTGAATGCAATAGCAAATGTAGCAAAATGCAGAGTCTCAACAAGCTGTGAATCACCATAGACCCCTCCCTCTCTTCCCCCTTATCAACGAACGCGCCCCCTCGCTTTCCCATCTTGCAGCGCAGCCTCTGCTCCACTGCCCCCACCCACTCTAAGAACCTCAGCAGCCGCTGGTGCACGACACTGTTAGACGTCGCAGCAGTCCCAGGATCTTGGTCACAATGGCCAACCGGTTGCTTGAGAACTCCATCGAGTTCTTCATGGCCGTTTTCATGTCCTCGAGGATGGCGTTGGCGGCAGTGGAGTTCATCTCCTCCAGGGCGTCCAAGAAGGTGTCCTGGTTCATGATGGTTGCCCTCATCCACGTCTCAATGTCGTTGATCTTTGCCGCCGGAGGAGTTTTGCGCCGCTTCCGAGCTCCAACAGAGAGTCGTTGAAGCTGGTGACGGTGTCACTAAGGACAGTTCCGCAGAGATCGATCAATGGCCTTCTGGACGCCGGGGTCCTTGGTGGTGGCTCTGAACTTGGAGAGCTTGTCAATGGCGACTTGGAAAGAGAGCTTGAAGAAGTGTTGTGGATCCGTGGTGTTGGAATTTGGGAGGGAGGAGATGCTTGACAGGCGGGAGTTGGGGTACTGAGTGACGTCGCACACCACCTTCAGTGAGGATGCGGGCGTCAGCTCCGTTAGGGGACGGAGCTGTTGTCATCAGAGGAGGAGGACCGGCGGTTGTATACGATGGTGCTGCCGCCAACGATAGCGATGATGACAACCACAAGGACTATGGAGGAGATGATGAGGATGGTGAGGCACGTATGCATGGATAGTCTCCAAGGATGCATGGGTAGTCTCTGAGTGATTCTAAGGTGCTTAAATGTGTGGCACACCACACTTGCCACATCACGTGGTAGAATTCTCTTAAATGCAATTGAATTCTCATATACGTTTTTGTGGAATTACTTTATTTTTAATAAATAAAATTCCTGTTTCATCAAAGTTACAGGCTTGGAAGCCAAGCACGAAAAGCGACAAATTAAACAAATATCCATGCTTGCTTTCTTATTGAAAAATTTTAGGAATATCCAACCAATATTAAGGCACAGCTCTAAAACTATATAAATAATTATAGAGGATTTATGACATTGTCAATTAAAAGAGTTTTTACAATGACAACAACAATCACAGTCTTGTGGGATATGAGACGACTCCTTCCCTCCTATGCCAACACTTGTTGACAACAAATTTCTATGGTGTAAATTGATGAATGGGTTGAAATAATGAGAAACATGCATGGAGGGAGGAAAAAAAATTAAAAATCACCAATCAGTAACAATATGCCACATAGCTTGGTTGACAAAATATTTGAGTTGAACTCTTCGTATGCAATACTTTCTTTAGTCTTTTCAATTTTGAAAACAAATGTTTTTTAAACATGATTCCATTATTATCGTTATTCTTGGTATCATATTCCATCATATTACAATGTTCATGTAACAGTCCTGATCCCACAAGTTGTTGAGTACGAATTCCAAGATGCAATGAATGGGGAACACATTGCGTGGTGTTAGGTTTAGTGTCATGCCTTCATGCCAGTTGTCCATTTTATTCAACCCCGCATCATTTTCTCACCCCTAATCATGGGGCGGCTACTCCTCTCCCATGGTAAATTGCTCGCTAAAGTTCAGGGATAGATTTTTTTATGTGGATTGCAGGTTGTAAAGTTTAAACAGTAGGAAGCGTGTTGAAAGGGTAATAGGACAAGTAGAAGAAGCTCTCAAAAAAGCAAAATGGATATCACGTCTTACGGCGAAGTTGAGAGATGGCAACTATTGCACTATGCATAGTACTTGGCTCAATTCTACTCGTTAATCGTGATTGCGAAATTGGGGCCTTGTGTCTACCAGCTAATAATGATTTGTCAACTTTTCCTTTGGGTAGCACCAATCCTTTTCCTTCGCGGGGGAGCAATAACAATAAGACTCAAGTATTATTTGAAGGAAAGTAAGATAATATTAGTTAGAATATATAATCATTACATTGATATTGAAAAAAATTAAAATTAAAATAACAATATTATTATGTTAATATCCTAAAAATGGGTGTACATTTAGAATGGATATTTATTATACAATGCCAATAATGAGTACAATTTGATGATAATTATTCATTTATTAGACTAATCAAAATGTAATATTTTAAAATTAAATTTAATATTAGATTAATAAAACAATTATTTCGTGATTTAATTAGTTCAATTGGATAATTTTATAATTAAATATTTGTCAAGTAAAAATATTAAATAAAATTTAGAAAAAGCTATGATGCGAAGAGCAACACAATTATTTGGGGTTCTTTTTCAAATAAAATTTTGGTAAAACAAAGCACTTACTAATTATGAGAGAAAAGGAGATGAATAAAGACAGTTGACAAAATCTCAAGATTTGTTTAGTTTATAGTTTGCAAATTATAATTTTGTTTAATGGACAAATGTTTTTATTTATATTAAAACATAAATCGATAAAAAAAATCTCGCTATAGTGATTTATGTAATTTTACTAAACATATGAAGATAAATTAAAACTTAATTTACATTCATTAAATTGAAAGTGTGCAAACTGAAATTCAAAAATAAAATTATTAATATAATTTATAGCCTAGCAAACAAATCTTTTTGAAGTGAAAAAAAAAAAAGTTTAAAGACTCGGTCAAGTCAAATTGAAGCCGTAATAAGACTCAATTAGTACGTGGATCATCTCATCGTCAAGTCCTAAACATTTACCGCTTGATGTTGCCTAAACTCACTAAAAATTTAAGATACGACACTTATCTGTTATTGTCACCACTTTTTTTGAGTGTTACGATTTATTAATTATCGTAGTCCATTTTATAGTTCTGTATATGAAAAAGTGTAAGGCATAAAAAAATTTAATAGCCTCTCCAAATAAACGTGACATCCTTATTAATATTTTTAACAACTTTATCATCAAATAAACTATTATATTCAGTATAATATTTACGCTCATTTTTTAAAAACACTCTTTATTTTTTTAAAAAAGAAACTAATATCAGCCTCTCATCCTCTCGCACTCTTTCCACATACTAACACTATAATTTGAGATTTACTTTGTGTGATTGGAGTGACAAGTTTATAGAGTATAAAAAATTATTTAATATTAAAGATATTTTTAATGAATTTAAAAATATTTTTTTAATCAAAATCCACTAAAGACTGATTGATTATCGAAATTGTTTTTGAATTAAATGATTATTTTTATCAAAATGTTATTTTATTTTTTCTTATTGTTCTTTTATTAATCCGCCTGTGGCGAATCCATTTTCAAATTTTTTCCAATTTTTTTTCTTAATCTGCCACTCGCAGCGAGCCTCCTTTTAAAATGTAACATATTTTATATTTTTCCCCTCATAAATATAAGTCGTCCCTTTAAATACCGTATTTGAATAAAAAAAATGTTCAAGGACTCGGTCAAGTCAAATTGAAGCCGTAATAAGACTCAATTAGTACGTGGAACACCTGAACTTTTTGGACTGTGTGGTTTACTTTTGTATGGGCAAGGCACCGACTACCATATAATTAATAATATCTGTCACAGTCCTATTCTTTTAAGTTTCTTTCCATCTGTCTATGAAAAAAGATATGTATAAAGGCTCATTGATTTATAAAATATTAAAAGTCATGAACTAGCGATTAGAGTTTTCAATTATTTTATTAATAAATGTAATAAAAGAATTTCAGATTCTTAACCATGTTGACTAAATATATAAATAATTAAAACTTTTATTATCTACTAGTGAATTGACAAGTATTTATGTGTCTATCAATTCATATTTTTTTATTTTTTATAATTTCTTTTAATTTTTTAATTTATTTTATTTATTTTTGTAACTTCTTCTAACTCTCTACGTATTAAGAGTATTTTAGGAAATAAGAATTTTGGACATTAAAGGGACTATTCCCTTTATCTATAATATAAATATATTGACACCACATTTTTAAAATGATATATAAAATAAGAGTAAAATAAAAAATTTATTTAAAAAAAAAAAAGATATAAACCAACCTGTTTTTTTTTCCATATTAAATAATAAATATAAGCCCATAGTTTTTTCGAAAGCTAATAAGCACATAGTTTTCCAATATGGCAATTATTTACCACTGTTGTTTCAACTTACAGTTTGTTCAATTGTCCGTTATTGTAATTCAATGCCAAGAACAGAAACTCAAGATACTGCTCAGTATTACGAATTTTTAACAAAGAAAAACAAAAAGGAAGATATATATATATTATATTGGCTCCTGTTTTAATTAACGAAGATAGTATTGAACTCGAATATACGGTTTGGTAAATACAAAATCCCAAATTTCCTAGTATGCTAAGTGGGGATATAAACATGCGGAAAGAATTATAGGAAAAAAAATATAAATATACCAATGAAATGGATTAATGGAATATCTGCCAAGAACAAAAAAAAAATAAAAAATGGAATATGTGCCAAGGCCAACGATGAATGACCGCCGCCAGTGCGTACGTCATGCGCCACTACTGCCGCCAGCGTGGTTCTCGTTTGGATATGATCCCTGTCTCGATTCCAATAGCGCCACGTCATCACACTCCGAGTCACCTCCGATTCCATTCATCAAACTCACTGAATCTCCACTCGTTCGCCTCGCTCCGCGTCAAACTCGGCCGTGGAGGAGCTGCACCCAGCGGAGCAACCCGACGGCGGCGAAACGCTCGCTTTCCTCTCTCTGCTGAGAATCCTCTTCAACGACATCACGCGACTCATCGGCGACCGGAACGACGACGAAGACGACCGAAACGACGATGATGCCGAGTCACAACACGACTCGTCGTTCCTTACGGGCACCTCAACGCTCACACCCAGAAGCGACGACGGTTTCCGTACCAACCCATCCGGCGTCATAGAAGAAGAACCCACCGGTTCGGTCCGGTTCTGCTCATCCTCTCCGAGCTGGCACGCCTCGCACAAACCGGAACTCGAACCCGTTTCAGGTTCACAAACAGTTACAACCAATTCCGGTCGGGTCAGTGGCTCCACTGGTTCCCTGCAAAGAGGGCACGTGGAGTGCGACTGGAACCACATGTCGATGCATTCAGTGTGGAAGGTATGGTTGCACTTGGGCAAGACCCGACCCGTTTCCCCTTCCTCGAACTCCGAGAGGCAAACGGGGCAGTCGTCGACGAGGTCCGGGTAGGTCTTGGGGGAGAAGATGAAGACGGGGAGGGAGGCGATCACGGCGGGGTCGAGGCCGCGAGTGGCCGCCATCACGGAGGGGTCTACGTAGAAGATGAGGTGGGAGCGGCTAGCTCTGCGGCGGTGGTTGCTGCGGCGGATGCTTCGGCGAGTACGTTGGAGGTACCATCGGACGTAGGCGTGGATGCAGAGCATGATGACGACGATGATGAAGAGAATGACGATGGAGATCAGCATTATCTTGCCGTTGAGGGCGTAGCCCTTTTCGTCGTATTCGGTTTCCTTGCCATTGTTGCCTTTGTCCATATCGGATCTCAGAACAGTGTCTGCGTCTGTGTATGTGTCACGAGAGAGAGAGGGAAACGGTGTTGGAAGATATACTCTACTTGATTGACGGGGGGCGTAAGTGGCATTGTGTTCAGTTGTAATGTTATTTATTTATTTTGCATATGCTGCTGTTACAATTTCTGTTTCAGTTCCTAACCCTGTTGCTGATGGAAGAGATTGTAGAACGATGTTGCTGTCGACGCGGTTTTGGTTAAATGACGTATTTGTCCTTTCGTGATCTAAAATGATATGCTGTTGAAGTGTTGGGGGGGAAATTGTCTAGCAGTTTCGTCTAGTTAGCCCTACACTTTCATTATTGTTAAACTAAGTGGATAGGATATCTTAATGAATGAAACCTCGGAATTGCTTATAAAATGTTGGTGAATATGCTTGCTTACCACAAATGATATCCCATGTTATACGTAATTGCATCTGAATTTATTCCTCGTTCTTCCGCGCTTACCAACTTGTTGCACTGGACACTAGTAATTTAGTTGGTCCCCCTAAATCACAATCTATTCACCTTCCCTTCTTTTGCTGCTGTCATATTTAAGAGTTGAGACGCTTTCCTTAATTTTGCTTAATCATTTAAACGAAGATACGCTCCTTTATTTTCAAGTTTTCTTTGAAGGAATTTTCCAACAGGAGTCGTGCGCAATTTTCTAGCACAGGGACTAAACAAAATTATATGTGGTACCCGTGTTGTTTTTGTCGTATTGTAATACTTTTGAATAGTTATTTTGGTACAAATTCATATGAATAGTTGCTAATGAAGAATTGGGCGCCAAGGAACTTGTAGTCGTAGGTTCATAGAAACAACAGTTATCCCATTTAGGGGACATTTTCTTAAAAAAAAAAAACAAAAGGAAAGAAAGGAAAAAAGAGAAGAAAAAAAAAGGAAACAAAAAGAGGGGGGTGGGTTATGCAATGTACTCTGGGCTACTGTTGTACATTGTTGTGGGCTGCCTATTATTTTATATTTATTTCTGGTTGTTTTTTTGTTTGAAGGAGCCCACTTTTAAACCATAAAGGTTGAGTGACCCTGTTAACCGAACTTTTTTTGCAAAAGCAAAAACGGAATAGAACTTTTAAGCATGCCAGAATTAGAACATCTAGAAGATAAATATAAAGATCTTTCAAAACTTGACCAAAAATACATTTTTAGACACAGGATATATTATTTTTTCGTGCATCATGGGGAGAAATTTTAACACCAATTTTAGTGACACTTTAGGTGGCTATAAAACTTACTCCACCTGTAAAGATTTGATGGTCATAAAATTATCAACATGGATAGACCAATCTAAATTCATATTCTATTTGTTGGTGATTAAAATAAAATTGCCTTGTTGAAATTTAGATGTTATGGGAAGAATACATAAGCACTCAAAAAATAAAATTTAATCTCACAAAATATTTGTATTGAAAAAACAATAATACACTAAAAAACTTGGCTTTTATTAGTAGCTAATTTTACAAAACACACAACACTTAAATACGGAACTTGTTGGAGTTCTTGTATTTTTTTTTCCATTTTTTTGATATGCTCTATGATACATAAGTGTGGCCTTTATATAGGCAAATTATCATAACATAATAATAATAAGACCTTGCTTAATCTATAAGGAAAGTAGTAGCAAAATTCAATTAAAACTCTTCTTCTGACTCGTTAAATATGACGACTAGATGAATATAGATTTAACTTAAATTCTTCTTCATCCCAGAATCTTTTAGAAGTGAAGTTTCACTTAAATTCTTCAACCTTGGTGATGATGTGGATAAGCTTGGTTTATCTCTTAACAATGCCTCCCTTAAATGAAGCTTGTAGAATTTAACATTCTAAGCATTTTTTCAACTTCAAGAATAAATTAGTTTTCAGCGGCTTTATAAAAATATCTGCTACTTGATTTTTTAAAGTGCAATACTCCACCACAATTTCTGTCACGACCCACCTATGGAATGTGACCGGCACGTGAGGATTTGGGTCACTAAGTCTCGTAACGAATGACTAATATGCATAAATAATCCAAATTTATTCAAAATATCTCAAGTTCAACTAAAACTTCAATAATATGAAATTGTTCTCAAAACATAAATTCTGAACATAAATTTGCATAAAATCCATATTCTAGGCCAAAGCCAAACATAACAAAACAATTAACAGAAATTCTGAAAATATATCATGCATGTCCGGGGATCTTGCCTACACAATTTATTGGAGCACTACTAGACTGACATAATTGACAATAAGCTCCTCTCCAAAGCGAAGCTCACCAAGGAAGCTGTAGCACAACTACTGAGGATGCTGTGGTACAGTGAAAGCTGTAGTATCTGTAGGGAAAGGAAAAGAGAGGGTGAGTTCATCAAAACTTCGGTGAAGCGAGCCTCCACTCACAACCCACGCGGGACAATAACAGAATACATAACATATACATGCAACTGATGTGAAATATATTACATATATAATTACATATAAATTAACTGAATCTATGGCAATAACTAGTAGAGAAACATGAATTATTCTATACATAATTATCTGAGTTGAATAGCTAAATCTGAGCCAATGGCTGTCTGATGGGCACCTAACTAGGTCCCATAAATGGACACCTCACTAGGTTCCTTATTGTGGGTGAGCTAGTCCTCTAGCGGACCACTTGGTACCAAGGTTAACGATAAATCTTGCAGCCGTTAACTCGCTGATCTGTTTCTCTCTAATTAATATAAAATAATTTGTTCATAAACTAAATAAATATAAAAGCTTTGAATTCATATAATTCTAACAATTTGATTGTAGCATGAGATTCTAAAATCATGTCCAAGGATCACGACTTGTAGACATAATGATTTGATAATCAATAGAATATGTATCTGACAATTGTTATGAATTATACTTTATTCAATACTTTCAATAAATCATATCTAATATTCTAAAATCTTCATAGGAAATACATAGTCTGAAAACACGATAATTAATATATCTATTGTAAACATTAAACTAAGGTCTCACAATTTCATAAACTAGGAAAAAGATATTCTATAACACGCAAGGTATCAATTATGGTCCCATGTGTTTTGCTAAAATGATTAATTTTCATGATAACTATAAAAGTAATAATATTTCTAAAACAGACATAATTATAACAATATATTCTCTTGACATAAATCATTCTAAAATTTCATAAATAATTTATATAATATGGAAAAATATTAATAATGACCAAAAGTATGATCATGAGCTTAAACCCACTCACCGTTGGTAGTCGTGAGTGTGCTTCTACTAATAACTTTACTCTGAAGTATTGAAATGGTACAAATAATCAATCTCACAGATTAAAAGAAAGGAGCGTCACAACGTCCCGAGAGAGGATTAGCTAGGCTCACTGAAACTCGGCCATGAAGATCATGAGCTTGACAAAAGATGAGTTCGGCCAAGAAGAGGTTTGGTTTAGAGGAGGTTTGACTTAGAGGAGGTGGAAGCAAAACTTAGCAAAATGAAACTAAACATTTATTACACATACACACTCCTACACTCATATATTTATACACAAATATAATAATCATGAATAATATTAGTGCTATTTGTCTACACTTAATAATAATAATAAATATTATTAATACTAACTACACTTAGTAATTATAATGTTAAATAATAATAATGCTAACTACACTTAGTAATAATAATGTTAAATAATAATAATGCTAGGTACACTTAATAATAATAATGATAATGCTAGCTACACTTAGTAATTATAATGTTAAATAATAATAATGCTAGGTACACTTAATAATAATAATGATAATGCTAGCTACACTTAGTAATAATAATGTTAAACAATAATAATGCTAGGTACACTTAATAATAATAATGATAATGCTAGCTACATTTAGTAATAATAATAATTATTAATATTAGTGGCATATATCTAGACTTAATAATAGTAATAACTAATATTAATGCTAACCACACTTAGTAATTATAATGTTAAATAATATTAGTGTTAGGTGCACTTGATAATAATAATAAATAATAATAATAATAATAATTCAAAATAATTATAATTTCTTTATTTGGGATATCACAATTTTTTTATCTCTGATAGAGTCATGAATGTCGTAATGCTTGATATCAATATGTTTGCTGTGACCATGAAAGACTGAACTCTTTGTCAAAGCAATTGTTGATTTATTATCACAGAATATCTTCGTCGTACTATCATGTTGGTGTAGCAACTCACTCAATATTCTCCGCAACCAAACTGCTTGAGTAGCACAACTTGTTGCTACAATGTACTCTACCTCTGCTGTTGACAGAGTAACTACTTGTTGTTTCTTGGAAAAGCAAGAAAATACACTTGTACTAAGATAAAAAGCATAACCTAAAGTGCTTTTTTGAGTTTTAGTTTCACTAGTCCAATCACTGTCTATGTATCCAATTAACTCTGGCTTGTTAGAACTTGAATAAAAGATGACTTCATCAATTGTAACTTTGACATATCTCAAGATTCTCTTTGCAGCTTGCCAATGAGATTGTCTTGGTGATTCCATGAATCGGCTTATTAGCCAAACTCCATAAACTATGTCAGGTCTTGTTGTTGTCAAGTACCTGAGACTTCCCACTAACATTATGAAATTAGTTAAATTGACAAGATCACCAACACCTTCTTTTCCAAGCTTCAATCTTTTTTCAACTGGTGTTAACATTGGTTTGCAAGCCTCCATTTTGAATTTCTTCAAAATATTTATTGCATATTTCTTCTGAGAGATAAAAATCCCTTCATTTGTTTGTTTCATTTCAATGCCTAGAAAATAAGACATTAGGCCCATATGTGTAATTTCAAATTGGGTGGACATGCTCTCCTTGAATTCAACTAGCAATTTTAAATTGTTGTCAGTGAAGATCAAATCATCCACGTACAGACAAACAACAATCATATCTCCAACCTTGTTTGTTTTGACACATAAAGCATGGTCATATGGACTTCTACGAAATTCATTGTTGATAAAGTATGTGTCAATATGAGTGTACCAAGCTCTAGGCATTTGCTTCAATCCATACAGTGCTTTCTTTAACTTGTAGACCTTGTCTTTCTCTCCTTGTTGTTGATAACTTGGTGGTTGCTCTACATAATTTTTTCTTCAAGTACACCATTCAAGAAAGAAGACTTGGCATTCATTTGAAAAATCTTCCATTTATTATGGGCATCAAGGGAAAGAATCATGCGTACCGTGTCTAATCTAGCAACTGGAGCAAATATTTCAAAATAATCAATGTCAGTTTTTTGTTTGTACCCTTTTGCCACTAATCATGCTTTGGAACGATCTATCTCTCCATTTGGATTGTACTTTGTTTTGTACACCCACTTTACACCTATTGGCTTCTTTCCTTCTGGAAGTGTTATTAACTCTCATGTGTCATTCTTCTCAATTGCATGAATCTCTTCCTCCATTGCTTTAATCCAACAATCATCATTGGTTGGTTCTTCATATGTCACTGGATCACAGTCTACAAATAAGGCATAGTAGCTGACTTCTTCCTGCCTGTCCTCCGAATCATCATCTCTACCAACTTCATAATCTTGCAAGTAAGGATTTGAATGTCACTCCCTTTGTGGATATTTAGGAGGTGGTGAATCTGATGTTGATTCATCTGATGGTTCATCAGCTACCTCTTCATTTATAATTACTGGTACAAGCAACAATTCCTTCTCTTTTTCTGACTAGTCCCATGCTTAATCTTCATCAAAGGTAATATCTTGGCTAATAATTACCTTTTGAGTCTTTGGATTGTATAACTTGTAGGCTTTTGTTTATTCACTGTATCCTACAAAGACGCATTTTTCTGCCTTGTCGTCGAGTTTTCTCCTTAGTTGATGAGGAACATATGCATAAGCAATACAACCAAAGACTTTCAAGTGACTAAGATTTGGCTTTTCCCCACTCCAAGCTTTTTGTGGAGTTTTTTCACGAACACTTTTGATAGGACATCCATTCAAGATGTAAACAGCACAAGTGCTTCAGCCCAAAAACTCTTGGGTAATTATTTACAATGTAGCATGCTTCTCACTATATCCGTGATTATTCTATTCTTTCTTTCCGCCACACCATTTTGTTGAGGAGTGTATCTGGCAGTCATCTAATGCTTAACACCATGTTTTCTCAAGAAATCATCACAAACAATATACTATGTCCCCCTATTAGTTCTTAAGGTTTTTAGAGTATAACCACTCCGCCTTTCAACATACGCCATAAAACTTTTGAGCGTGTCACAAGCATCTGATTTATTTTTCAAAAAATAAACCTATGTCTTTTTGCTGAAGTCATTAATGAAAGTAATAAAATATTTATTACTACCATTTGATGGAATTTCCACACAACATAAATCAGAGTGTACTAGCTCAAGTGGTTTTGTAGCTCTCCAGGCACATCTTTTAGGAAAAAGATCTTGATGTTTTTCCCTACTACACAAGCTTCACATGGTTCAGGAGCTTCGATAATACACAAGCCAGTAACCCATTTTTTAGTTACAAGAAATTATGCTTTCAAAGTTGAAATGTCCAAACCACATTTGCCGAAGCCAATTATCATCAACAACTGCAGCTTTTCAACATAAACCAACATCATACTTGATACTCATTGGAAATAGACGATTCCTTGACATGTTTGTCTTTGCTATCAGGCCCATCTCAGCATCATTATGGTGTAATCTTTCTTGTTGAATTTTAAATCATAGCCTTTTTCAGCAAGTTATTCCACACATAAGAGATTCTAACATGTACCAGGTGCGTAGAATACATCAGAAATGTAATTCAAAGATCCATCTTTCAATCTGATGGAAATCTTTCCTTTCCCCAAGACTTCAAGTTTCGAATTGTCAGCAAGCTTGACTGAAGTGTGATGACTTTCATCTAAGTCGAAATATAGTTCTTTTTTCCCATTTAGATTATTACTGTACACTGTATCTAACAAACACTGGTTGTCATTTTTATCAGCTACTGCAAGACTTGTTGTAAGCACCATCTTCATACTTTCTTCACTTTCTACAACTCGGGCATGACTTTCTCTAATATTTAATGCTTTAGCATGACATTCTCGACTATAGTGACCATACTTATTACAATTATGGCATTAAATATGAGATTTGCATTCAGATTGAAAATGTCCATACTTTTGGGATTTTTGACATTGAATATTAGATTTATTTTGAAATGAGCCATTACTTCGTGTGCCTTTACTTGACTTAGAATGAGGATTCTTCCTTTTTTCTTTGAAATTCTAACCTCTTTGATGGTGATTCACCCTTCTTTGCATAGGTCCCTCATTTCTTACATTTGTTTGAGCATTTAATGCTTGCTCAACTGTCCCACTTGACCTTTCGTTCATCTGCCACTACAAAAAAAGAGGTAAATTACGACGGTTTTTTTGGTAAACTGTGGCGGTTATAACCACCGTTATTCGCAGCAAATGGCGGTTCCTTGAACCGTCGTAATTACCAACGCCATTCGGTAAATTACGGCGGTTATAAAAAAACCGCCGCAATCGCCTTGTATAACCGCCATAATTCACATGAATTGTGGCGGTTGAATTATGGCAGTTTCAAACCGCCGCAATTAGTGAGATATTTTTAAAAATAAATTATGGCAGTTTGAAACCGCCGCAATTTGTGGCAATTTTTTAAAAAAATATTAATCATGGTGGTTTGAAACCGCCACAATTTGCAGTGAAATATTTTTAAAAAGTTTTAAAACTATTTATTACAACAATTTTAAACCACCATAATTCCAACACCAATTTTTTTTTAAAAAAAAGTTCCAATAATCATGCAAAATAAAAGAAAGAACAAATAAAAGAATGATAAGTTATAATATATTTAGCATCATATTTCCTTATTTATGAGAATAGCTTTAATATGACAAATAGGTTGAAAAAGCTAATTAATTTGTAGAACAATTGGTTGAACTAATGGTGGAAAAAGCTAATACTTAATCCAAATGCATGTTCATAACACTTAACACTTGTACATAAATCACGAGTCAAGGATGCAAGAACCAAGTCCAAATTGTCACTTTATAATAGGAAATAACATGCTCGGAAGTTTCAGCAAGCTAACACCAATTTAGTGAACATTTATAAATTGAAAACATATCACTTAAAAAAGGGGGTAAAAAAAATCAAACAGCCCCATCATTTTTATGCTTTCATAAATTGCCAGATTTAAATATAAACAATTGATGTTACAGGTTATATAAAAAATAAATAAAAAAATAGACAAACTACATAGCGACAAATTAGCACCTGGATGCTGCAATCAGGCTTTCCAAAGTGAACAACATTGCCATATTTATATGCAAGAACCTGAAAAACAACGAAGCAGAGGAATTAAGAGATGACAAAATGGAGCAAAACGGATTGTAGATTCTGAAATTGGAAATATGGAAAATTGAAGTGCATACTACATAATATTATAAATTTAAGCAAGTATGCATTTACCAATGATAAAAGTATGAAACTGGCAAACTGCAAGTGCTTCAACAAGTGCTAGAAGATCAATAAATTAATTTCTTAATCTATATTCTAAACATATAGGACTTGGATCCAAACCAAATTCGAGCTTATTGAATAAATTATAAGAATGCCCAATTTGCTAAAACCTAATGCAATTTTTTCTTATATATACTGTAAGCCATCATATAGCCGGAGAAGCAAGCCATAAACAATGTAACATCCCCTGCTGCTTTATGGATTGACGTCTATCCCCACAAACCAACACGGGTCCTTTCAGCATGCTTTGTCCTCACTCACACGCTTCAAGGGAAAACTTCCCAGGAGGTCACCCATCCCAAAATTACCCCAGGTCAAGCACGCTTAACTGTGGAGTTCTTTCAGCAGGGGATGTTACAAATGGTATCAGAGACTGCACCTCTCCCAGTACGGTTTGGTTCGGGGACGAACCAGCGGTCGGTGGGCATGTAACGCCGGGGGCGAGGGCGAGGAGTGATCGCCGGTGCAAAGAGGGCACGGACAAGGAGCGGCTCTCGCAAGGTCCTCTAAGCGGAGGGGTACATGGATGAACCGATTACACACCCGAATGAGAGGGATCCTAAGACTGTATAGGTATGGGACTATACAGTTGAGGAGGGCTTATATTAATTGATTCGCACTACCTATACCAACAAGATGCATCTTTTTTTCGGTAGCCTAAATTGAAAGAACTCCATAGTTAAGCGTGCTTGACCTGGGGTAATTTTGGGATGGGTGACCTTCTGGGAAGTTTTCCCAGGAAGCGTGCGAGTGAGGACAAAGCATCTTTGAAAAAGACCGTGTTGGTTTGTGGGGACAGTCGTCAATCCATAAAGCAGCAGGGGATGTTACAAACAAGGTGCTCCTGCATGGCTGAAAACTAAACAATGGTGAAGCGTGAAATTGGCAAGGTACAGAGTTTATTTCTAGAGTAAGCCAATTTAAACTACATGGTTTTTGAATTCAGAGTTATAGTTTATTAATTATCGTCCTAAGTTGCTATTTCAGAGTTTTTGCAAGGGTCAGGAAATTTGTATTTTATGTAGGAGATTGAGTTTGCTGTGCCTAAGAGGCAAAAGTTTGAGGGAGACCACCTCAAGAAATCCTCTCTACTTAAAAATTTCCTCCAGACAAGCATCCTTAATATATAAAAGTACCTCAAGTGTTCTCCTAGTCCTAACCATGAGGCTTCAGTCAAAATCATAAAGTTCACGTAATGGGAAGAAAGGATAACATTACCTGGAACTCAATGTGCCTTGGGTTTTGAGTATACTTCTCCAAATAAACTCCATCATTGCCAAATGCTGCAGATGCTTCTTCGCTCTTAGCTTGCTACAAAGAAATGAAATAGAAACAATTTCACCAAAATTGCACATTATACTCATCAGCTGGCGATAAACTAAAGACTGTTAAATTAATGAGCAGTATAGACAAAATAACTAGAACTTCCATTTTGACTGAAATACCAGTAACAACTTCAAAAACTCAACTGGTTCTTTAGCAAGACGCATACCACGCCCTCCACCACCAGCTGTAGCCTGAGATACAACACAATATGTATGTCAGTTCATGTAAATTGGCAACTACCTTTCACTCAATCAACATATTATTGCAGCATTACAAGAATAAATCACAAACAAAATATACAGTTAAAAGAATAAATCCCAAACTCAAGCCACAAAATAGAAAATCACAAACAAAACCACACAATCCCAAAGCCACTGCCATATCACAAATGAAAGCCCCAAAAAAAAGACCATAGAGAAAACATCCCAACAACCCCAACACTATCATTAGTAACCTTTTCAATCCCAAACATCCTCAAATCAAAACCCATCCCCACAACAATGTGAGTCAAAAATAGAATCCAAGCATCAACCCAAACCATCTTACAAACAGCAAAATCCCTAACCAAACTTCATAAGAACAGAACCAAAAATAACCAAAAGAACCAAAAAAAGAAAAAGCTATAAGCAAAAATGAAATCGAAGGGAGGCTGAACTCTGCCTCCATTGCAGCCTTCTCGCAACTGCTGCCATCACCATTGCGGCCTCGCGTTCACCTTCGCCGCTAGCAGATAGAGGATCGGCCCTCTAATTAATACTAGTCACTTCGCTCCTAAACCCCCTAACTAGCCTATTCTGTTACACGTTTAGTTACACAACTGTCATCTCTTTTTATTCTTCTTATATGTGATGTTTTTCAATTTGTAAAGATTGCACATAATAGTCATAGTTGCTGCCATCTCAGAATTACAACTTATGAAATGATAAATAATAAGCATTCTCAAACCATAATTGATGTTATTTTTGAGTGAATTATAAATGTAATCTAACCTGATATATGCTTTTCAAGTTTGAGTTTGAAATTTTGATAAAATGGAATGAAAAGAAAAGAAACAATCCACATAACAAGACTTAATTTAACTAATGTACATTGAATTTTTACACTCAACAAGTGTTGATAGAAAATAAAGAAAAGAAACAATCTACATATACACATACTTGCATTCCATTCTCCCCGTTGTTGGGTCCATTATCACCCAACGCTCATTCCATTTTCTCAGTTGTAAACACAACAAAAATCAATTCACATCAGTTACCTAAACTAAACATCCAAAGTGAAACAGAATTTAATGTTCCAAAGCCGCAAAAAAAAAAAAAACAAAGGAAAGAAAGAAAACCCATTTCAATGCAAAACATGAAAAATGAAATGAATAGCAAGCAAATACAAATTCCAAGTCAGTGAATCATAGCAGTGCCATATAAACAAAAGCAACACAAGGATGTTGAACAGAAATGAACAAAAGAGAGCAAATGCTTATAGGTACTTGAAGACCAATTTCACTGATGCTATCCAAGAGCTCTTGAACTTTGTTAGGATCATTTGCTCTTGTCCTCATCAAAGGCCTTCTGATCTTATCAAGAGGAAGCTCCATTACCACTGCCCACCCCACCATCACTGCTACTTCCTGAGCCACCTGGAGGGAAAATGCTGAAAAAGAATTTTCTTATGAATCTATATTGAGAAAATAGGTCAATCACCATGAAATCTAAATGACCAAATGACAAGGTACAGACTTATGATTTGAAACTAAATCTGAACTAGAGCATTTGTGACATATGACACATGACAAATCAACTATGCACAAATATATAATCAGAGTAAGCAAGCAAAAACCTATGTAGAAGATTTGAAATAGCTTCTTATTCTGTGCCGTCAAATTTCAGAACTTCAAAGACAACTCTGGAAAAACCATGAACTAAAATTGTACATCCATCAAATATAAAATCTTGACTCAGCACTGCAATGACTTGTGAGCCTGCAAAACAAAATCATTTTGGGCACCAATATGAGTAACTAATAATGAAACCACAAGCCACTAAGCAACAAACTCAACAACTAGCCAGAAAATCCAACAACTCCGAAAATAGCAATCCCAGTTCTTCTACTTCTTTTAACTTGATTCAATCAAGTTCATTTCAGGCGGTAGTCAGATTACTTTTCCTAATCTTTTTCACTTTTCAGCATACTCACATCACATATAAACAACAAACCATGTAGAAAGGCCCATGAACCGTGAGTAAATTTTGTAAAAAAAATCAAACAAATCTACATCCTACCAAACAAACTAATAACCATGCAGCTTAAGGGCGAGTTTAGTTACTCATTTAATTCCAATACGAAAAAGAAATAAAAAACTTGCAATTGGGATGAACAACTTTGAAGGGTCAAATCAAAATAAAGAAAACCTATGATACCCAATTGAGAAAAAGCAGAAAAGAACAAAACTTTGTTTAACCTTGAGGGAATCGGAGGCGGATTTGAGCTCGATCTCGAGTTGCATCATGGTGGCAGTAGTCTTGCTCGATGGCCGAGGGGATAAGCGGTGATGGCCTCTACCAGATTATTTGTTTACGCGGCCGGTTGAACTCATCGATGATGGAGAAGGCATCGGAGATGGTGTCGGGGCTGGTGGTGGTCGGTTGCAGTGGTGGGTTATGGGTGTTGATTGCAGCGGAGAAGGCCACGGTTTCGTTTTTGTGTGGAGCGGAGGGTGTCATTCTCTGAGTGGGGAGAAAGGGTAGGTGGAGGGAGTTGTGTTTGTGGTGCGTGAATGGGGGGAAGGGTTATTGAACCCTTATTGCTTTCCTATTCTTTTTTTTTTTTGGCTGAAATGGCAACCGCCCTTCTTTACCTTCGAAGTGACATTTTTTTCACTCAAATTGTGGCGGTTAACAAAACTGCCTTAATTTACAAAAATTATGGCGGTTCTTTGAAACCACCGTTATTCACCCGCCACAATTTACTAATTTTGTAGTAGTGTGCATCCCACGTGACTCTAAAGATGCTTATAAATAATTTACATTCATTGTGTTGAGATCTTTTGCTTTTTCAATGGTTGCTACCACGTAATCAAAACAAGTTGGAAGTGCACGCAAAATTTTTTCCATGATTTCTTTTTCCTTTATTTCATCATCGTTATTTTTCATATCGTTGACAAGCTTGTCCGTTTGTGAGAAATAATCATGAACACTTTCATCTCTTCCTTGCTCCATTAGCTTGAACTGGTAACCATTATGCCTTGTAACCTCGTTCGTTTGACTGGGTTAGCACCTTCATATGTTTTGGGGAAAATTTTCCAAGCCTTCTTTGCTGTTTTAGCATGGAAAACTTTTTCAAGAATAGACAGTTCCACATATTGGCATATAAAATACTTGACTTGCTGCCATTTTGATACAACAAGCTCAGGAACCAGATATTGGCGATTAAAATAAAATTACCTTTTTGAAATTTAGATGCTATGGGAAGAAAATATAAATACTCAAATAATAAAATTTAATCTCATAAAATGCTTATATAGAAAGAACAATAATACACTAAAAAACTTAGCTTTTTGTTAGTAGTCAATTTTATAAAACACACAACACTTAAATATGGAATTCGTTGGAGTTCTTGTACTTTTTTTTTCTATTTTTTTTATATGCTCCATGGTACATAGGTGTGACCTTTATATAGGTAAATTATAGGTAAATTATCATAATATAATAATAATAAAATGTTGTTTAATCTATAAGGAAAGTAGTAGTAAGTTTTAATTAAAACTCTTTTTTTGACTATGACAATTAGAAGAATACAGATTCAACTTGAATTCTATTTTATCCAAGAATCTTCTAGAAGTAAAGTTTAAGTTGAATTCTTCAACCTTGCTAATGATGTGAATAAACTTGATTTATCTCTTAACACTATTTTAATATTAAATATACTAGCGTTAGTAGTACCAAAAGATCGCGTTATTCAGATTTCAGACATTAAAAACCTACGAAGATTGTGTTATTAAATGCAGTGTAGCATCTTGGAAGTTTAAAAGATGTTAAACAGTAGACGCATTTACTTGGGCTACCGGCCTCGCCGCCTTGAGCCCCGAAAGCCAAACTAACACCCTTGCCCTTTTTCACTTCACTGTCTCTGACTGTTCTCACAATCTGTTCCACTCACACTTACAGAAAACCTTAAGCTCTAAGAGTGAATTGAATCTTTCTCGTTTAATCCCTGTTGTGTTCTGCCCTGAATTACCAAATCCTTAGCAAACTCTATAAACAAAATGTCCAACAAGTCCCCAGTTTTTCCAATGCCAGACCCCCAACACTTCAGTGACTACGGCTTCGACACTCAAATCGACTATTTTCAGGTTTATTTATCTCACACTCGCATGCCTTTACCCAATATATTTTCGTTTCCATTATTATTATGTCTTTGCCTAATATGTTTCATGATACATTAATTAATATCTATACAACTTTTGGCACTTCTTTAAAAATTAAACCAGGAGCTGGAAGAAGCCATGAAGCACAAGCACGAGACAAAAAGATCCATAGACTCCATCCATAGACTCCATACGCTTCAAGCTTCAGAAGCCCATTGCAAAGGACGAACAATATTCCAAGAAGGCCCAAAACAAGTCTAACAAGAAGCGTTGGTGGAAAAGTTTGTTCAAATGGAAGTGGACCCACCGTGATCACCACCATGACGACGATTTTCACCAAGCCCGGGCTAATTATCAAGCTTTCAGGCCCTCCATCTCGGGGCCTGTGTACTTGACCGAGAGCAGAAGCGGGCCCACCTCTCCCTACCGGACCACCAGCCTCCCATCTTCCGGTCCACTAGCCGGAACGTTGTCGCCGGCGGCCCGAGGTCATCAGGGCCACGTGGGTGTACCTTATTTGAGTCTGAGAGAGCTCAATGTGGAGCAGCAGCAGAGGATGTCTACCTCAGCCATGCCACTGTACTTGGTCAGTTGAAAAAAACAGCAAAACGGACCAACCTAATTAGCCTCATTCATTGAAGGAAAGTTTGGATCTTCGTTGTAACCGACTTTTATGTATCAAAATCCATGCAAGTAACACGTTTTGCTTTCGTTCGGGTCTTGACCATTTCTTCTGAATTTTCTATTACTGTTTCCTTTTTTATTAAATACTAACTTATAAAGTAGTAGGATCATATCTTGGATGGTTAATGCTTAGTAATTGTTGCAGCATAGTGGTAATAAGTTTTGTGCCCTATCAAATATCAATTTCATAATACCCTTTGGATCCATAAAAAATCATGAAGCTAGGGAAAATGTTAGTGCCGCTGCCATTGTCAGAGGGTTGTAAATAGCATTGAATGTAAATTGTGAAGGGAAGCAATTTTTGCGGGCTGTGGTGGGGACAAAAGGCTGCCAATTGAAGAGGTGAAAGGCTGAAAAAGTCTTATGCGTATTCCGTTTTGATCCATGAGAATTGATGATGGGAGAGATGGCCACACCTACTTGAAGAGGAGGGAACAAGAATGAGTCATTTTCAGGGGAAAACTCCAAATTAACGCCACTGCATGCATGTGCTTTTGGTAAACAGTGTTGCCTGGCTGAATTGCTTTGCATGTCCGTGCTGATTGCTGACCGCTGACCAAGTCCTTTTCGTTAAAGAAAGTTGCTTTGCATTCACAGTTGAATAATTTTCCCAATACAATTAAATTATATAATAATCATATACTAACATTCATAATACTTTTTTATCATTTAGTATATTAATATGTACTCTCATAAAAAAATAAAGAGCATTATAAGTATAGTATTGATGTAAAATTATTATATAACTTTATTGTGTGCAACAATCAACATCCCAATCCATCTACTCCGCCGCTAGTGCGTGGCTCGTGGGCACAAAAGGATTGATTGGGCCACTGGTGTGGTGGAAGTGGAATGGCATCAACCACGCTAATTTATCAATTTGCCATGATATTTAAACATAAAAAAATCTAGTTTAAAAACTAATTTTTTTTTGGAAAATTCAACGATAAATTTGTGATTTTCAAAATTTATAACAAGTAGCTTACACAAAAAGTTACTTATAAATTAATTTCATATTAACAGCCAAGCTATGGGAAAAAAAATTATTTATGCAGGAGTGGCAATCAACTATCCTAAGGCAAGAACAAATTACAAGTAAAATAATACTCTAAATTTGAATAAAAAAAATTAGATTCCTTATCTTGGGTCCGTAACAGATTCCTTTATTTTTGGTCATGCTGGGCCTTTTTTGTCAACTCTACTCACACACACACTGAGGAGGGACATGGAAACTCTGGGCTTTGTTTTAGCTCACTTGTGCATTCACCATTGTTGGGCCTGACTGTTATGCAACTTCTTGCAGTTTTACCTCAAGCTTCATTTGTTGACATTGAAACAAAAAAAGAGAGAGAAGCGTTTTCTTTATTCATGCTTTGATGCTTTTGCCTTGCTCGTTTTTGCAATAGAGTCGTTGACAAAAGAAACGACTTTTTCGACATAGTCGCACAGTATGTTTTTCTTGCCCTTTGGGCTCAAACCAATGGGTGACACTCCAACCTGACCAAAAAATAAAAGGGGCGACACTCTGAAAGTAAACAAATAATGCCAAGTTTCTTTGATCAAAGAAAGGTAAAATAAGAAAGTGAGTGATTTATCACTTTATCTATAATTTTCATTATGTGGGTCTAATTAAACAATTTAAAGGTAATGAACCTCTTAATTGATTACTTTACTGTTTTCTCACTTTAGCTCAGCTGAACTGATCACAAAAATATCTATGTAAACTATTGACGATAAGCTTTGGAACGTCAAATCTTTCCCTCCCATCAATGTTTATCTTTTTTTCGATGAAAACACAGAACCTAGCGAGTGTGGTTGTTTGATCTTTCACACTTGGCACCGTGACTGAACCCCGGAGAGATCTGAGAAAAAAAAAGAAAAGAAAACCAAAGAGAGGCAAATTGCCGACAAAACAAAATGAGAACGTGATTCACGTAACGTGGAGGTCCCCGCACAGCCACGAAGCAGAAGCGACACGCTAGGAATAGGAACTGAGTACGTATGATCAGTTATAATATGCTGTGATAACTAGTAAGGAAAGTCAAGCATCCAAGTAAAGCAAACACCAAATTTTATTTTTAAAAAAAAGGAAAAAAGAAAACAATAAAGCAAACTAGCAAAGTAGCAACCTCCTTTTATTATGCTTCTGTGCTCTCTTGCATTTTAAGCACAAAGAGGACTAGTTAGTCATAACTGGCTGGTCGCTGCCATAAGCAAAGCATCTATCTTATTTGGAGAATGCTGGTAAGCGAGTATACTCAAATCTTAACTTATTATGGCAATACGATTCTCTTTTAATCAACGCGAAATTTTCATTATCAACATATATATATCATTTTCTCCATGTCAATAGACACAAAATACAAGAATTGTTTTTCATTATATGTACACAAACTCTGTCAGAGACTGAGAGAGCTAATCAACAACACTCAACAGAAAAAGCACATGGAGGACGGAATAGAGCATCGTACGGTGAACGTGAATGGCATAAACATGCACATAGCTGAGAAGGGTCAAGGCCCTCTGATCCTCTTCATCCATGGATTCCCAGACCTATGGTACTCGTGGCGCCACCAGATAGCAGCTCTCGCTTCCCTAGGTTACCGCTGCGTGGCCCCTGACCTCCGAGGATTCGGAGACACCGAAGTCCCCTCCGCACCAACCGCCTACACCAGCCTCCACGTCGTCGGCGACCTCATTGCGCTGCTGGACGCCGTAGCCGCCGACCAAGAGAAGGTGTTTGTGGTTGGCCATGACTGGGGAGCCATGATGGCTTGGTACCTTTGCCTCTATCGCCCTGAACGTGTCAAGGCTCTTGTTAACATGAGCGTCGCATTTAGCCCCAGAAACCCCAAGAAAAAGCCCCTTGACACCTTAAGAGCGGTGTATGGAAATGATTACTACGTCTGCAGATTTCAGGTTTTGTTCATAATTGCTAGGTTTCCATTTTTTTTATTTTTGTTGGATCTCTCATCTCTATTTCATTTGGTCCTAATGTAACTGTCATATCTCATTTATGTTATTGTTGTTCATGTGGAACGGTAGGTTTTCGTTTTAGCATATTTTTAATGGTTTCTTTTCTCTTTAGCTTTCTATATTGAAATTTTATATATATATATATATATTATTGAAGTGAACGAATGTTTGTTTGATTTTGGTCAATTGCTTTTGGGTTTTGAAGTTCTTTTGTATGTAATATTTTATTCTTCTAGGATATAGGTTTTTGGTGCTAAGTGGTTTGATTTGATGATCAATTAAATAATATAGGAACCGGGAGAAATCGAAGCTGAGTTTGCCCAGATTGGCACTGCAAGAGTTCTGAAGGAATTTCTCACGTACAGAAACCCTGCTCCTCTTTATATGCCTAAGGGGAAAGCGTTTGGACATCCAACTGACTCTCCCATCGTGTTGCCCTCATGGCTATCTGAAGAAGAATGTAACTATTATGCCTCCAAATATGAAAAGACTGGCTTCACTGGGGGATTGAGCTACTACAGGAATTTGGATCTGTATGTTTCATCGTCAACTCCTACCGTATTTTATTCATCAATATTTGGTTGTACTTGTACTCGTACTCAACCTATAAATACTAGATCCTCCTTTACACTCATTTGCAGTCATTTGAAGGAAAATATTTTCTAAAAGTATGCTGAAACACCTTATAAGTCTTGGATGCCACCACAAACCTTATAGAGAAGCTGTTTACGTGTGTTTAAAAACATTTAACATGAAAGATACTTAACTTCAAATTCTAATGGTTATTTTTTGTCAAGTAAATGCGTACAATGTGGATATTGTCTTTGTGCAACCAACAGATTTGTAGCTTAGACTATACCTTTTTCTCTTGCTGATCAGAATAACTAACATTTATTGCTTCCCTTGAATTTTGAAGAAACTGGGAGCTCACTGCTCCTTGGACTGGTGCTAAAATCAAAGTTCCAGTGAAGTTTATTGTGGGTGATCTTGACCTGACATACAATGCACCGGGCGTGAAGGATTACCTTCATAAAGGTGGGTTCAAGAGAGATGTGCCGCTTCTGGAAGATGTGGTTGTCATTGAAGGGGCAGGGCACTTCATCCAACAAGAAAAGGCTGATGAGATCAACAAACACATTTATGATTTCTTTAGAAACTTCTAATTTTCTCAAGCCTCCTTCTTCTAGTTTCAGTTGGCATGTGTCCTCCTTCAGTTCTTGCTGTGTTTGCGTCTTTATCCTTCTTGAGTGCATTCTCATCAAATGTATATATCGTCCATGAACAAGTCTAGATGCATGTTCTATAAATCGAGTGATGCGAGCCGAATTATGTTAACTGTAGATGAATATCATATTTCCCAAGCAAAGTGCAATAGTTTCTTTGTCGCGTGAGTGGTTAAAAGGGTAAAAGAATATCAATTGAACAACTAGAAAAAGACTTGCAAACAGCAGAACATCTACATCCTTTTGTCCCAGCCGTGAAAAGAGTAATTAAATGCGTTGATATGAAGATTCTCGAATGAACACAACTTTGTTATATCAATCTTGAATCAACTTGCAACAAAAATGATCCCAATCATTTTATTTAAGATAAATTTGCTTATTTAAGAAAAATTTTCGGCATTGACATGACATGATAGTAGGGGTTATGGTCAGCTAAATACATTTTAATATCTAGAAATTGCTGCCATAACAGAACTAAAATATTTCGATGCTTGTCTGCTTCTGTTTTTCCTTGACAACTGTGTGCGCCATCATTTTAAATTTTTAGTTGTATATTTGGTCGCAAAATATATATACCGATATTTACCAATTGCATACAGTTGTTGCTGCAAAATTATGCAAGGGAGTAAATGCACAGATAACAAAAAACACTTGTAAGCCAAACAAGACCCGGCTTTGGCCATTGAGTGGTGATAATCATTATTTTTCACGTGATAATTCGGAAACAGCCCTGATTTAATGAACGACAAATAGAAATCAAACTGATAACGGGCGTATTGCCTCCTGAACAGCCAATAATACAGAGTTCTTATGATGTATCCCCTTTTCTTTTACTCCTTGGCAAGAGATCCCCTGCTGCAGAATTGAAGCACCTCATGGGTAATTAGAAGCACATGTCAAGAATTTGCAGGCCTTTTTCTTTTTTCAACATTAAACTCTACGTCCGCAAGGCCTGTAATGCCCGCAGTAATCTTTTGACCTTCTTTCACAGGACCAACCCCTGGAGGAGTGCCTGCACATCATATCATAATCTTTGTTAGCAGGGCAAGGGTCTCATAGATTTCACAATTTAATGCCTCTATCCCCGTAAGATGTGCAATATATTTAATCTAGAAAGGAACCCGTTTAAGGGCAAAATTCGTCCACTAGCTTGGCCACGAGGCAAATGATGCAATCCATGGTTACCAGTACCATCAACATAGGTGCAGGTGCATCCTCTTCATTGTTATTAAATTAAAAGAAAATCTTAACTCCTTACAAAATACTCATATTTATTTATGTTGGGTTATATGCAAAGGATATTTTCATTTGCAGATAACAAGCCAAGGTTATTAAAGACATTTTCTTTATCATGTAAAATATGGCACAAAAATAAATATGCTGGTGAAGTATTAACACAATACCAGTTAGTATGACATCTCCTTCAAACAATGTCATGACAGAACTTATGTGGCTAATAAGAAACGGGATCTTAAAGATCATGTCCTTGGTCGAGCCCTTCTGCCGAATCTCCTCATCTACCTATGTCAAAACAAATCCATTTCTGTGACATCACTTAAAGGTTTTCAAATATCAAATTCATCATCGAACCATTGCACAATCAACAATATCAGAAGTCAGAACAAAGTTAGGTAGATAAGTATAAAATATCTCAAACCTTTAACCATAGCTCTAGATCATCAGGGTTTGGCACCTGAGTCTTGGGCAACTGCATAGAATAAAAATTAAAAATGAAAAACAGCACACTTGAACAATAAGGCTTACAATACAAGTAGATGAGCAAAATAAGGTCTATGCCGGTGACCGAGACTCTTTATTTGAAGATCTTTAAATTTCACCCAGAAGAAGAATGGATATAACTGAATGCAGGACAGTAATACGTGCATAGGAAGCTGATAAAAGTCTTTTACTGAAAAAGGCCCCCATTACAAATTTGCAAACAAGTGATACATGACTCCATCATCACATGTGGTAGTGTGATGCATTAAGTTTCATCGTAAGGGCTGGCAATGACTGAGAATTGTATCATCATTATCTGTGGTTCTTGATTCCTTAATACTATCCAAATGAACTCATTTCTCTAATATCGCATTGAAATAATAGCTTCAGCACACAAGAAGCATCTGAGGGTACAACCGCTTACAATAGAACTAATTGGCGTGAAAGTGTCCTGGCCTTTTGCTAGAGTCCATGGAAGACCTGCAGACTAACAGTAAAAGGGGGAAAAAGGAAGAAACCACATCAATTATTAGGTTATGAGAATATCAAGTCCAAATCGCACATATAAAATTATTTTCGGATAGAAATGTAACACATACCGATTGCAAAAGGGAATCAACACACAAATTATTTCATACCTGCTCCTGTTTACATCCCAAATGTTTTTGTTTTGCTTTACAATTTATCTTCCTTTTATCTTTTCTTTGTGTTTGTGCACAAATAAGTGGACTTAAGCATGACAATCAATCCCCTACCCTAAAACAGCATCGTATCTGTATCAAGACAATAAATTCAAAAGAGTTGCAGATTTTATCCCCACTTTATATCACCTAAATCATCATGCTTCATCTATGTATCTAATCACCCCCTCCATCATCCTTCACAGCTCACAATACAACTTCATAGATCAAGGAACTGCCTATTTGTACCTCAATAAGTAGGTGGCCACAGATCCAATAGTAATAAATAGACTGGCTTTGTAAAATGGTGATAAATCAAACTGCTACTTGACTAACTCCTTTTATGGCTAATGCACATTATTGACCACTTTCAGAGTTACACAAGGGCACAAAAAATAAAATAAAATAAAATAGAGAAGTTACCTTTGCAGCAGCTTGGAGGTCCCTGGCAGTCATATCCAGTGCGAGTGCATAACCTGATATCCCAAAACGCATCTTTACTTAACTAGTCCATTCCATTGTCATAATAATAATAATAATAATAATGATAATAATAATAATGTCTCACAAACAAAAAACGAACAAGTAACCTCAGCATAACAACAATAATACGTTTAATCAGCTGAAATGAGATGAGAACCATTTGATCTCTACAACAGAAATTGTAGGGCCAAGATCATTGATTCAGTTACTTACCAGCAACGTAATCCATGGCAGAGGATTGGGGCACATCACGAGCCTTCTTAGCGATCACCACAGCGAGCTCGACCTCGTGATGCAGAGAGCCCTCGTTGTGTGGGATTTGAATTGTTCCGCCATTTTCCAAGTAAGACGATGTCGGCTTCAGAAACAGCACTGGCTCCTGAAAAAATCAAAACACTTGGATTCCTTAATAATGATGATATTTTGACATACCCAATATCTGGTTGGATTAAAGTTACGATCTTTTAACAGTAAAGATTGGAAATTTGATGGGAAATGATTAGAGAGATGTATATACTTTGGGGACGGCGTTGCCTAATTCTTTAGCGTGGGCAGCGTAGTTTCGGCCAACAGCGACGATCTTGGTGCTGAGTTGCAGAAGCTTCTCACATGCTATCGCTGCCATTAATTCCCTCCTCTTCCTCTCCAAACTCTCTCGGTTGTCCCTTGCGCCTTCTTTTCTTTTCCTTTCTCAGTTGTAGTTGTAGTTGTACTGTACGGTGTACTTGCTCAATTCTTCTACCAGTGCCAATGACTACCCCGATACACGACATGTTGTTCAACGCTCTCTTTATCATTACTTACTGGCCCTTCTTTTTCGTGTGACAAACAATACTTACGTCGTCCATCGTTTTTTGGTAAAGAAATGGGGCCGAAGCCCATCTGATCCACCATCTAATTTCAATTTAATCCAATCTTATACGAGGCAATTGAAAGGAGGGAAGTGGTTGATTAAGTAGTTAATCATTGACCAGTTGAATGACTTAATTCGGGACATGATAGTGAAATTAAAATAATACTCTCTGTATTCTATATTAATAATTACTTTCAAAAAATCATACAATTTTGATATATTGAAAAATTATTATATCTGATTACAATTTATTAATAAATATATTAACTTTTTAATATTTTAAAATTATACAGTTTCTCAATAATGATTATTTATTTGGAAAGTAGGAAGTACTGTATAGGAGTGAAATGACAGCGGATCTGTGCGTTAGCACCCCCATTTTGTTGATAATCGCACGGGATAGCTTAGACTTAAGAGCTTTGCCCACCAGAGATGATAATGTACAGAATTTGAGTAATAGCTAACGAACTTGATTTATAAACATAGAAATGACTTATAAGTGTTCGCACGTGGCACACCGAGGAAAAGATAGTGTTCCCATGCTACTCATAATGAGGTGTGTACAATTTACACCCATCACAGCATCATCATTCTGGAAGTGTAACCGTAAATTCAGCTATGCATCTTTCAGACGCAACACAATGTAGTGCATTTCTCTCTCTCTTCTTTTCTTTTATACATATATTCATTTTCCATGGAGAATGCGACCACTACTGAATTATGCTCGACTAGATTGTACAAGTTACTCAGCACGAAGAGGAGATGTTGCCATAACCCCAATAAATGTTTCAATTTCAGACTTATTATGGGGGCGTTTGTGCAGAATCACTATGATCAATTTTTTGAAATTTTAACTTTGATCAGTTCAGAATGTTCTAGTTCATGCATTTCTTATTCTGGTTAATACTAAGATTAACCGAGTAAGTTACAATTTTTCCAGTAATTGTCCCTGCATGCTAAAAAAATTCATCTCAAATGCAACATGAGGAGCTCCGGATTTTCAATTAGTTGTTTCCACTCACTGCAGAACCTTGCAACCGTTGCTCCATCCAACACTCTATGATCTGCACCAATATTAACCTGGAAGTAGAAAAACATATCAGAAAGTGTCATCATCGAACCCACTCAAAAAATCATAGTAAAGAATAACAACATTAGATTAAAAATGAAGGATAGCTAGTCCAGAAATATCGTATTCATGGTTCAGATGTCCTTAATTTTGTCAGCCAAAAAACAAAAGAAAGAAAGAAATCTTGTTACTTGCCAACTTCGATGCAGGTTCAACCTTTACATCTAAGTTACCTACGTCCAACTAAATCATAAATTGAGTGCTCTAACTCCAAGAAACATCTTCCAAGGGAAGGAATAAAAGATGAAATTGAAGCATTAGGAACCTACTCTATATAAAACAGGACTACTTAGTCTAGGTAGGGGGCAATCAGGAGACAGTATTGACAAACTCAGCATAAGCAGAATTTGCAGCAACCTAGATATAAGCCCTCTCCAATACCAAATTTAAGGTGACCCACTGCAATCACAATATTCACTTCCTTTTCAGCAAAATGACAAACTCAGCAGTCACTATAAAATGGATGTGCTACGCGAACTATAATTGTAGGAGATTGTAGATTTTTCTTTAACAATAAGTTTTTATAAAAATTAAAGACTTACCGTCATGAGTGATACAGGATACACATTTCCATCACCATCGAACTGCGGAACTTTCTGAATTCGACCAATGGCAATAATGGAGACTTCAGGCAGATTGAGAAGTGGGGAACCAAACTTTCCACCAATTGCTCCAATGTTACTTAAAGTAATCGTCCCACCAGATATATCCTCCGAAGTTAGCTTGTTATCTGAAGCCAATTGTTGCAACCTTGCGAGCTCTTTGGTTATCTTAATAAAGAAAATAAGATTAGTAAGAACAGCACAAGAATGTCTTATTGGTATGTAATTAGTCAAATAATCTCATATGGGCTTCACACAACACACATACAAGGGACTGCTGTCCCAACAGAATATTTTCACCAAATACGACAACAACCAGGTCTTATCCCTAAATCTGAAAGCAAAACTTTGTACTACGTATGATGACAACAGAACCCAGCCAAAAATCATACTAAACAGAAAGCAAAATAAAAGGCACAATAACTTTCCCCCATGCAAGGAGTAAGAGAAAATAGCCTCTTCATCTCCTGACTACACAGATTTTAGAGAACCAACAATTACATTCAAACCCAAAAAGCTAAATAAAGTCAATTGAAGTATATGTTGCTCAAGCAGTCCAAATCATGAAACATCTTTATCTTCATAGCCCTCCAACCATGCAGCAACCAACAGACATGCACTTCAATCAAAATAAGAAATAAGCACTACTAGCAGTGTGAGTGCACTACTGCAATCAAAAAATTAAGAACTAACCTCCAAGATAGAAAGAGACTGCACATTCTTTATGTTTGGTACAACTAGACCATTTGGAGTCGCCATGGCAATTCCAATGTTGTGCGAACCTATAGCAAATACACGCATTGGGTCAAATTTGGAAAGAAGGCTACTGCCTCTAATAAATCATTGAATTAACAGCAACCAAGTATCAATTTACACTAAACAGAAAAGGATTCAACATCAAGTACTTTTTGAGCCCACTACCAACCCGAGAGCAATATAAAAATTTATTATGCAAGGAAACCATGAAAACATTATCCTTGCAAATCCCATGATCAAGATCATTGCCTCAGACAATATGAGATATACTAGATGATGAAAAACTTCTCAAACATTTACATTATATGACAGAAATCTATATATATGAAATGACAGTAGATCTACTTGTTGAAAGTTAATTTGAAAATAAATGAGAAGATGCCATTAGGTCCAATAGATAATTTGTTAGAAACCAATAGAATTGGGCCAAACACAATGGGCCTTAATTGTAATTATTGTTTGTGTGCTTTGTGCGTGAAGTGTGAGTGTGCTGTGAGAGGATTGTAACAGAATACTTGTGGGGTAAAGGTTGTAACAGCATATGCACATGCTGATGTGAATAATATATAAGGGAAAAAAATAGGGAAAATGAGGGGGCAAATTCTGTTAGGATTTTTGATTGGGAGCTGTAAGCTGCTATAGTGCTCAAGGCCACTCTCTCTCTTGTTTGTTCTATTCTATCTTCTTCTTCATTCAGTTCAATATACAGCTTATTACCTGTGCCTTGTGTTCATTCTGTGTGTGAGTGCTTCTATTATAATTGGGTAATGAGAATTACCTTTTGTGTTTTCAATTTTTGAATAAATATTGCTTTTTCCTTAAATTAGCATATTTGAATTAAGAGAAAACCTTACATTCAATCTATCTATAAACATTCAAACAAATTCAAGATTCAAAGAAGGGCAGCAAAGGCATATCAATAGTTCATCTAGTCTTGTCTGAGAAACAAACCTTTGAGTACAACCTCCAAAGAATCCTCTTTGAAGCAACTATTCACAAAGGGGTACTTGATGAGGGCCATTGATAATGATTTGACTAATATTGGAAGGAAAGTATGCTTGACATCTGGATAAGGATTATTTTTCTGAAAACAAGTTTTAAGCTCCACTAGGGAATTGCAGTTTATCTCATCTACATAATGGAAATGTGGGACTTTGGCAGCCAGGGACATTGATTTTACCATTGCTCTTTGATATCCCCTACAAAGAAGTAAAGAAAAGAAAATATCATTAACTTTCATGCTATTGCAACACCCAAATTCATCACATATTTCTTACAAAATGGTTTGTCTGGCAAGAAATTATGACAGGTTGACATACGTAACCATCTCACTAGCGAAAAAGAAAGAAAAGAAATGAAAAGGGAAAGAATTCTTGTTTGCTTGCAATTTTACCTAAGGGGAAGTGTCTTGTCCTCAGAAGATGACTTGTATTCATTTGTCACATCAAAGTTGTATACTTGTGCTCCTTGAGGCTGCTCTCCATCAAAAGATGCATTTTTAATGATTCCCTTCTTGACAGCAAAATTGAGCACATCTTCTTTTAATACCCTTCCATCTTTTCCAGTTCCACATACTTCATTTATATCTACACCATATTGCTTTGCCAGACTCCTTACAGCTGGTGTTGATAGAACTCCAGCACGTTTCCCTTTTTCAGCATTGGGATCAAGTGAATCTGCATTAGCTGAATCACCAAAAGCTTCTGTAGCAAATGCAGACTCATTATCTAATATCTGATCAGAATCAGGTGACTTTGCATTTTTTGAATCACCAATAGGCAGAGAAGAAAATGCAGACTCATCAACTAATATCTTTAAAAGGTTTTCTCCAACCTGCAATTTTAACCAGCAGAACCCCTCATCTAACATAACCACATAATGTAAGATTTTGTTCATTGAAGTTTCCATATCCTCCCCAGTTATGCTTGCTTTTGAAGATCTCCCTCATACATACATACACACACATATTATCCAACATTTTGAGATTTTAAATCTCACCTTTACAATATCACCAGGAACACAGAGAATGTTAGCAACTTTTCCTTTGTAACGACTTGTAATTTCTATAGTAGCTTTATCACTTTGAACTTCACAAAGTGGTTGAAAGTCCTCAATGTAGTCCCCCTGCATTGTTCAGAAAAATTATTTGAAAAGATGGCTATGTCAAATTGAATAGAGAATGGCAACCTTCAAGCAACTTTTGCACAAAAAAGTACAACTGGCTTAACGAGACATTAAATTTTTTTCAGATAAATGGCTAGTAGTCAGTAGAGACAGTCTCCAACTGAAAATAGAGCACCAATATCTCAACCTTTTGAAAGCAGAAATACATCAACAAAGTATGCTGTAATTTCTTTTCCCTTTTTGAGACGGGTGTTTGTATGTGAAATGCTTAGAATCATGGAACAACTTGGCTAAAACACCAAATAGGAATTCACTCACCTCTTGGACATACCATTTGAGTAGTTCACATTCTGCAATACCTTCACCAGTTTGTGCCAACGGCACATCAACTATCTTGCCTGCCAGAAGGTCCACCGCAGGTTGAGTAGAAAAGCAACATCTCTTCAGATGCAGAAAATTGAACTACAAATACAAAGTGAAAACCTAACTGACACGGTGAAACGCTCAAACTACACATCCACATACAAGGGCTTCCGTAAATGGTCAAACAAATAAGCAAATATAAATAAATTACTTTGCAGCCACCAAAAGTTAGTATTAACATGATTACATGACTGACCGAAGTAACTAAGTAACGGTACTAACAAATAACAACATAATATCAATGTAACTGTGGGCAAAACAATGTTCAAGCAACTTATCATTAATCAAAGCACAGAACTTGAGCATATCAAGCTAATCTATAAGAGTCATGTTGCGAGGAACACGAATACAATACGAAGATATGGCATATTTTAAATGAAAAACATGTAATATATAATTAGGATTCCGCTATGTACGTTGACAATTTTAAAGTATTGATGAAGCAATAACAAGAAAGGAACTCACATCTATGTAAGCATTAGCTTTGGAGTGCAGAGCTGATCGAGGGAAGGAAAACCCATAAGAGAATCTCTCAGAGGATGGTGCTGATGCTGCCGGCGAAACAGAGGAGCTCCCGGAGACGAATGGTCGGAAAAATCGCGGGGCGGAGGTGCAGAGTCTCCTCTGCCATATCCGGCTGCTAAGCATCATTATAAGGTGTCCTGCCCTTCCTTACAAACCCTGTTAAGTGTCAAAGGATAATTCGGGGAAACTATTTTTTTTTGTTCCTCTCTCTCTCTCCTTGCTCTTTTGTTTGCTTGCTTGCAATGTTGGGGAAGGGGAAAAGTTTTTGAAGAAGAGAGAGTCGTTTGGAATTGAATCTATTGGAAAGGAACAAACAAAACCCAAACGAATGAAAATAACTTCGATGTGCATGTGTGTACATGTACACAAATCATATCATTAGGCTTTGGAGTGGCATTGCGTTGCAAGCTGACAAGTTGCTGACTGGTGTAGTGGTGTTTCAAACTCTCAGATGGATAAGGACCGATTAAAATAAAAGCATATGCATTATCTCGTTTATCATTCATAGCAATAGCATGTTTGATTTTAATTATTTGTTTAGAAACAATATCTTAATTTTTTAAAAGCTCTCCCAAATCTAATCATTTTGTACTTAATATAATTAATTAGAGGGGTCGTTTAAGCATATAGTAATTATGTTTTAGTTGTGCCAAATATTAAAGCAGTTATGATTTTTTTTTGATACATGTGCTAAGAGAAAGAAAAACAAGCAAGAACACCTTACTGATGTGTACGACCCCGGCTGAATGATGCAAGAGCAAAAGGGCCAAGATCAGATTTGGATCAACAAACATTGTTTAGAATAATAAAGATCAAATCAAAAACATCTTAGGCTCGTTTTTATTCATATTCTTTCGTGTTTATTTAATTCGTTATGCATCTCATGCTAATCTGACTATATTTATCGTACATTATCATAAACAAGTCACTTTATTTTCTTTTACCATTACACTGTAATGTGACCTAAAATTATACCAAGCCGAACTACACTAGTTTAACCCGATCTAATTAATTTGAGGTGAAGACAAATGTATTATGTGATAAGGAGATATGAACATCCATATATTTGTGAGAAATAATTAGATGCATTTAAAAAATAAAAGTTATGCTGCATTTATTTATCACTTAATACACAACTTCTACACCGAAATATATATGGCAAGCGAAAAAAAAACAATAAAATTGGGCAACATTATTGTATTGATTAATGAATGTGCATTTTGGATGGAATTTTGCTTTGGGCTACTTTCTTTGGTCTGGTTTTGGGCTAATTCAAAGCTTGTTTTGAGTTTAGCATTCGGCTTTTTGTTTTGGCCGAAGTATCGAGTTCAAATGACATCACAGGCTGAGCTATGTAAGGTAATGGCGCCAAAAAAAAATAGATCGTAGCCCATATGTTTTTAACTTTGTTAATGGACATCGGCGTAGAAGCCGTGAACCCTGCATTGCGCTTGGAATGGCATTCTCCAAATTCCATATATTAGTAACCATTGATTGGGCTTCTGCCCTATATAGCACCAAAAAGCTAATGTAACTATTCATGGAAAATGATTGTTGCTTACAAGCTTCACCTTGACTCAAAAAGAAAAAGTAAAAAAGAAAGAAAGGCTGTAGCATCACGAAACAATAAATGGAAAAAAAGACATCCACCTGTTCCATTGCCTTCTAATGTTACAGTCCTTTTCTCTTTCTCGGACCTCAAGAGCAATATCTATTATCTCGCATCATCCCTCATGCATTGATAAAAAATTTGTACTTCAAGACTGATATTTTGTTCTTTTTTTTTTTTCATTTTTCGTTTTACAAACGTCTTAGTTCAATTAATTACATTTGCCCCTTTCCTCCCAGCAGCTCAAGTAAATCGAGTTGTGTGTTTTATTCTGACTTTGTTTTCATGGAAGGTGTTGGAAACTTCAGGTTTATGTCAAGTCACTCACATGCTCTTGCACCCTGGCCCTGGGAGGCGGGAGCCAATCCTTCACATGATTAGCTGCCCACTTTCTATATTTATGGTTGTCCTCTCCTTTTCTTTACTTGATTCCAACTTCCATTCTTAGATTGAAATTTGGTGATTCTCCTTAATCTTGTAATGGCATTTATTTAGTCGGCATTCCCGTCTCCTTGGTCATCATGTTAGTAATTGTATATATCATTGTTATGATATCATCAGAGTCGTGTACACCCCAAGTGTAATAAACACTTTCCGGATGCGAGTAAGCTACGCTTCAAATCAGTTTAAAAATGGAGCACGTGAATAGCAATTTGCAAGTGGGCCTATGTCACTATTCACGTGAATAGTATTATGCAAAGGGACCCACTTCACTATTTATAAATAGTACTCGCATTATTCACACCAACAAAATAGATCAAGAGAACTGCACACCAATATTTTAACGTGAAAACCCTCCTGTAATTTTGAGGGAAACCACTGCCAAATCAAAAATACTCCACTATATTTAAAGAGTAATTACAATATAGTGTATCCCCAATGAGACTCTCTTCTACTACAATTAGTAGTATTACAGAGATCTAGAGAATATATCCAAAACCCCCAAAGGTATACTCACACTACACTCTTGGAATTTTCTTACACACACTCTCTATTTTTCTTCTCACTACAAGAAGCCTACATCGCTTTTTCTTACAACCGAGGAAATGCTTCTCGCCGGATTGGGCAAAAATCGTGGCTTTCAAGGCTCTATTTATAGATGATTTTTGAAAATTATCGGCATATTTCTGATACAATCAGTATTACATTACTGCATGTGTACGTAATCTCTTTTTATTTTTCACGGTGGGTCGCAAAATGCACAACACCGCCCACTTTTTCTACAATTCTCCACCTTGGCCGTGCATTTTTGCAAATGCCTTTCAACCTCTGCAAATATTAACTAAGTCCAAGCAATGCTTAAACTTGTCAATCGACAATGGTTTTGTCATCATATCGGCCGGGTTCTCACCGTGGCTATCTTCCGAATTGCACAAGCACTATTATTGATACATTCTCCGACAAAATGAAGTCCGACGTCAATGTGCTTTGTCCTTCATGATAGACTGGATTTTTAGCCGATTTAATGGCGCTGATATCACAATGTACAATTGGTACATGTTGATTCAATCCAAAACTATCCAAAAGACCGCGGCACCCAAATACTCTCTTTAATGTTCGCCAATGCCATATACTCAGCCTTCAAGAGTTGACAATGCCATCGTTGATTGCAATGTCGCTTTCCACTAATAGTACATCCAAAGATCAGAAGATATAGCTCCAATGACCTTTCTTTATCCAAGTCACCCGCATAATCGTAATCTACATAACCTACAACTCCACGGTTCTCCGACTCTTCAAATACCAAATGGACATCGTGAACCTTTAGGTACCGCATGATGATCCATTTCATAGCTTCCCAGTGTGTCTTTCCAGGTTTACTCATAACCGCTACCACACTCATCGCATGTGAAATGTCCGGGTCTAGTGCACACCATGGCATACATGAGACTCGCCAACCGCACTAGAGTAAGGTTTATGAGACATGTGCTCCACCTCTTCCTCAATTCCCCTGACATTCTTTCAAAGATAACTTAAAATGTGCAACCAACTGAGTGCCAACTCGCTTGGATTGATCCATATTGAAGCTGCTGTAGCACTTTTATAATATAATTTTGTTGTGTTAAACACAACTCGCCACTATGTCGCCCCTATGAATTTCCATTTCAAGAATCTTCCTTGCCGCACCTAAGTCCTTCATCTCAAACTCTTTTCCCCAACTGAGCCAACATACTAATTTCACCTTTATTACGAGCCGCAAATTAGCATGTCATCTACATACAACAACAAATATATCTTCTAACCATCCGGAAGCTTTCCTTAGAGTAGATGCAATTATCGTATTGGTTTCTACTATATCCAAGACCAATCATAAATGCATCGAACCTTTTGTACCACCGCCTTGAGACTGCTCAAGCCATATAATGACTTCTTTAATAGGCAAACATGATTTTCCTTACCAAGACTTATGAACCCTCTCGGTTGACTCATGTAGATCTGCTTCCTCTAGCTCACCATGTAAGAACACCGCCTTCACATCAAGTCGTTTCTAGCTCCAAGTCAAACGCATTTACATAATAGCTAATAGGATCCGAATAGAGCTATGCTTCACTACAGGAGAGAATACTTCATGGAAGTCAACACCCTCCTTTCCGAGTATAACCCTTTGTACAGCCTCGCTTTGAACCTTGGAGGCTCAATGCCATGGATTCCTTCTTTCCTTTGTAAACCCATTTACAGCCAACTACTCTTTTCCCTTTGGAAGTTGTACCACTTTCCACGCTTGATTTTTCGAAGAGACTCAATCTCTCATTCATTGCTATCACCACTCCTTCGACCTTTTACTTTCTATTGCATCACGATAGGTACATGGTTCATCTCCAATCGCACCATCCGCCATAGCCAAAGCAAAGGCTATAGGATCTCGCATTCTAATGAGTCAAGTGCTACGCGCAGTAATCCAGATATCTTTTTGGTTTCGGATTTCTCGCCTTTCTCTGCCAAGAAGCACATCCGTATGGCTCGCTTCTCCTGGTTGGTTCACCGCTTCTCATGGTTGGGTTCATCTTGTTGTTCTACTTCAGCTGAGCAATCCTCAAGTATTTGGTCGATTCATTACATCATTTTCTTGCTTCACCTTCCCATAGTCAATCTCTAGCTCCACTCGCTTCTTAGCACCATGATCTGCCTCCGCCTCATCTAAGTTAGACTCCTTCTTCGATTTAGCATTGCCGCCTGGCACAAAAGTGACATCTCTCTGACAATGATTTTAGGTGAACTTGCTTCTTCTATACACCACAGCTTATAGCCTTTCACGCCTGCATATCCTAGAAATATACACCTTCTTGCCTGTTGCCTCAAGTTTACCATCATTCACATGGGCATATGCAGACAACCAAATATCTTTAAATCGGAGAATAGTTTACGTCGACCGGACCATACCTCTTGTGGAATCTTCAGATTAATAGCAGCTGATGGAGATCTGCTTATCGATATACAAATGTATTGATCGGCTTTCACCAAAATGATTTGGGAAGTGTTGCTGATTCGCATGCATCTTGCACGCCTAGAAGTGTTCTCTGCTCATCCGCTCGCAACTCCATTTTGTTCTGTGGTGTTCCCGGTACAAGATGGTGCCTCACTATACCAAGATATTCTCGCAAAACTCCTCAAATTCTTTGCTGCAAAATTCTCCGCCATTGTCGGGCTTCTAGTCTCTTGATCGACCGCCCGTTTGCTTCTGACCATAGCCTTCCATTGCTTGAATTTGTCTAACACTTCTTCTTTTTTCTTCAGAAATAAATCCGCATTTTCTCGAATAATCATCTATCGAGTAAGAAAATAGCGAGCTCCACCTAAGGAGTTACCGTGGGACCTCAAACGCCCAGTGGACATACTCCAATATCCCCTTGTTATTGTGTTTGCCGTAATTGAACTTCACCCGCTTCGCTTCCAAATACACGCTTTCACAGAAAACCAAGTTTACAATTCTTCAGGCCTTTCAACAAGCCTTTGCCTAAGTATGGTCATTCCTTTCTCGCCATATGACCAAGCCGCATGTGCCACAATCGTAGCATCATCCTTTCTTTCGTAAGATAGAATGAAAATGGCTCCATCGACCGTAAGCTTTCCTAGCAATAGATAGATCCCGCCTCGCAGCTTTCCTTTCAATACCACCATTGAGCCTTTGAATACCTTCAAGAAGCCACCTCTTCAAAGGAACTTGTACCCCGATTGTCAAGGGCACTAATGAGATCGATTTCTACCCACTCGTACATGCCATGCATGAAACGCCCTTTTTTAGTACCATCGCCCAACTTCACTTGCACATCTCCTTCACCAAAGAATCCAATAATTCTATTATCTCCCAATCTAACTTTTCCCTCCCGCTTTATAGGATGAGAAAATTTCTGATTAGGCGTCATGTGAAAGGATGCGCGTAATCTAGGATCCACTCATTTCCTGGTGTCACCGTGAATATCGTCAAGGCCGAACCAAGACGCATCACTATCTTCGTAACTTTCAATTGTTACGCTAAGTGTAATCTCCATTTCTCCTTTCTCTCCGGGCAATTTCTTCCGATATGTCCTGCTCTGTGACAATGAAAGCACTTTACGATTTATGCTTTCGACTTTGATCTTCTCTTGCTTTTGCTTCCGATCCTCTTTCTGACTACGCCTCTCGTCACGAACAATCCATCCGCAGACCTTCGACATTGGATCCGGCTACTAACTTCGATGTTCCTTTATCAATGCGATTCTTTGACATTTTTCATCGAGATATCTGGATCTACCATAAAGTATGGTATCACGTAAATTATCATAAGACTGAGGTAGTGAAGTCAACAAAATCATAGCTTGATCAACATCTTCAACTTTAATTCCACCGCCCAACATCGTGAGATCATCCGGTTGAAGTCGCCTATATGTTCTTGCATTGATTTTCCTCCTGAATATTTGAATGTGCATACTCTTTCTCCTGAGCAAAGCTTGTTGGACAAGGTCTTTGCGTATATTTCTTCCAAAGCCTTCCATAGTGAATCCGGTTTTTTCATCCATGACTTCTGCAACATTGTCCGCAAGACTCAACGTATTGTACTGCTTTGACCATCATCTCTTTCTTCTTGTCATCGTAATGACCCTCGGGTCCTCCAACGCCTCGCAAGACCTTGCCGACCTAGCAATGCCTACACTTTCGCCTATAGCCTAAAGTCATTGGACCCACAAATCTCTCCACTTCAAATTTTGGCAATCGACATCTTGGATCTAGTAACCTTATACTATTAACCGATACTGGAATAGTGCAACTCAATCAGAACTGCACCAAGAGGGTTCCTGTGAGAGAGGTGGGTCACAATGGACACGCTTAAATCACCAAGTCTTTCCTTAGCCAGAACCTCTTCAATCGCACTCTCACAAAGATTTAATCGCCTTTCCAAAGAATGAAAGAACCAAAAGGTGATCCTCAAGTATTAGGGAGAAACTCTTTTCCGATGTGGAAGATCGCACTAAGTCGCAACCACGAGCATACTAAGAATAAATCCCACGATCCAAAGCTCGATACCACTTGTTATGCATATCATCGTAGCCTGCACACCCCAAGTGTAATAAACACTTTCCTGATGTGAGCGAAGCGCACCAAATTGAAGAGACGGAAAAATGGAGCACGGTGAATAGTAATTTGCAGTGGGGCCCATGTCACTATTCACGTGAATAGTATTATGCAGTGGGACCCACTTCACTATTTATAAATAGTACTGCATTATTCACACCAACAAAATAGATCAAGAGAACTCAAGACACCAATATTTTAACGTGGAAAACCCTCCTCAGAATTTTGAGGAAAACCACTGCCAAACTCCGAAAATACTCCACTATATTTAAAGAGTAATTACAATATACAGATCTCTAATGAGACTCTCTTCTACTACAATTAGTAGTATTACAGATCTAGAGAATATATCCAAAACCCCCCAGTGTATACTCACACTACACTCTTGGAATTTTCTTACACACACTCTCTATTTTTCTCTCACTACAAGAAGCCTACACTGCTTCTTTCTTTACAACTGAGGAAATGCTTCTCAGTTCGGGATTGCAAAAATCGTCTGCTTCAAGGCTCTATTTATAGATGATTTTTGAAAATTACTGTGCATATTTCGGTGATACAATCAGATTTCACATTCGCAGGCATGTGTACGAATCTCTTTTATTTTTCATCACTATGGCTGCAAAATGCACAGCCACCGTCCACTTTTTCTACAATCATATCACTAAAGTAAAAGTTGGAAGCTTTTGCATCGTGAAAAGCCAAAAAGGAAGGGGGAATATATTGTGCAAGCTTAATTCCTTGTATTTTCGATTCTACGTATTCCAAAACATTATATGCTTTCTTTTTCTCGATTAGGCTATATACATAGTAACCGATATATCCATCGTGTTGAAAATTAAGTTTGGTTTCCAAGATGAAACATACAATTGCACAGATTTTGAGGGCTTCAGATTCTTTTACGAATTAATTGTCCAAACATATTGTGTATGGTCAAAATTATCACACGACATAAACAAAAGTTCTTGATCAATTTGACTTTTTTTTGGGCGCGCGCCCTCCGGACGGGAGGTGTATATAGTTTATGGGGATGATAGTTTGTGTGTGGTTAAAAACTTAAAATCATAAAATCAAGTTTTAGCTTGGTCCGTTCTACTATCTTAGGGTGGGGTTAATAATGATTCGTGATTTGAATTATGAAAAACATAAACCAATATATTATTTTTTTTGTTTGATGAACTGAGAAAATGGAGTACTTTCACTTCTTAGAGCTTAATCACTTTGATTTTGTTATTAGAGCAGTTTTTGAGAATAGATTTTTGAGAGTTACAACAATATCAAATTCATGTCGTTACTTTACGAGGCCCGGTGATTTAAGCCCCTAAGATACTAGGCCTTGATGAATTATGGGTCTTTTTCGATGGTGAAATTGGGTTCATGTTTATCGTTTGCGGGGGATAGCAATTTTGTTATGGGTTTGCTTCCCTCAATCTTGTCTTTGAGCTTGATTATATTCTTCAGCTCGTAAAGATGATGATTCACATTATCTAGCATCTTTTGAGATGTTTTTGACCAAAAAAGAAAAAATGGACTTCTGAGATGATTGATAGTGATTGAATTTTGTTGGTTATGTTTGAGTTTCCCGTTTTGTTTGATTGAGTTACTTTGTTGAAATTGTCTTTGTATTTGTGAGATAACTTCCACAACTCACGCTAGTATTGGGTGGGAAATTATCTTTAGGCTCTGTTGTTGAGTCTCGTTTTCAATTTTTGTTATACTGTTGAACACTAGGTCTCTTCGACTTCTCTCTTGAGAGTTAAGCATTATAAATTATCGAAAAAAATTTCGAATTCAATATTACTCTAAGATTTTTTTTCTTCTTTCTTGTTATATACATTTATTATCGGATAATATCACCTTATGGGGGAAAATATCCTCTCAAGTTCATTTTTAACATAACAGAGTCATGTTTTTATCTTGACTCTTGATTGTGTCGAAAAACAAAATTGATGATGCAAGAAAGAAATATGACTAATGGTGAGAATTTAATATGACCATGTCATATCAAAAAGTGATGCGAGGATCGAGTTCCCACCTCGCGGAGAGGCTAATTACTTTGTAAGCTTATTGAAAGAAGACGCCGATTAAAAGTTTTTGTGTTATTTGAATTTTATGATCATCAAGACTATGCACGTGAATAGTATCGCTTTATTCTGAATTCATTAGTTGTATTATAAGTATATTTACACAGATTTTTATTTTGTTTTTCATTACAATCAATTTTTGAACTTATCAACTTTTCATCACAGCCAGTTTTTCCCTTTATATCTGTTCGCTTTTTCTGTTGTTACATTTATGGCTGACTTTCAGTTTAGTAAGCATTGACAGAAAAATTGACTATAAATATATTGATTTTCAAGAATTAATATTTATATAATTTTTCTATATTATTATTCTATTAAAATGTTAGGAGATTTTTTCAGTACCCTATAAAATTCATGGATACATGTACCTTCTAGATAACTTGTAGATGAAAATTGATCACGTGTCTCACTAACTAAATTTATTAATATTTTAAATATTTATGATTGAGTTACAATTTTTAAATTTAAAAGGGTACCGGTAATCTTGGAGTAGCATAATAAAAACCAAAATATTAATATATCAGAACGTGAAATTATCATATTAAAACAGCAATTTGACTTCTTTTTTATATGAGACCAATTGACTTATATTATATTAATTTTTTAGAACTATATAGTATATGCATTTAACACTTTAAAAACTGAAATGTTAAAACAAACTCTGATAAGTGTTTATATTCGAGAAAAAGGGCACTTACTGATAAAAAAAAATAGAAAGAAGAAATAATGTCAAAGTTGGGACCCTAAAAAAATCTCTTTATAGATAGAGTTTGAATATCTTTATTATCTTGGTACAGATATTTTAGTTTGTCTATAATAAAGGTTTTTTTTACAATTAATGCAGTAATTAAGAGGGTTTTGTTCTTCTCAGAGTGCGACTTAAGACCTGTTTGGTTTGAGTTTTCAAAATTTTCAGTTTTTCTTTCACAAATTTTGGAAAATTAGAGAACTGAAAATTGGAAACTCAAACCAAACAGACCCTTAACGTGCGTTTATTTGATATTTTTCATAAAAAGTAATTTTTATAACCTTAAAATCACTTTTTATATCTTACTTATATAAGCTTCTATTTAAAAACTAAAAAAAAAATTTTTTTAAGCTATTTGCCTGTTGAGCAGAAATTGATAATTACCTTCTATAAAAAGCAAGTTTTATAAAAAGCCTGGCACAGTTGGTAAGATAGTTGGATCCTTTAAACATGTGTCAAGAGTTCGACTCCTGCCATGTGTATATAAAGGAGTTTTATTGGGAGAGGTAAAACCCACTTCAGTGATCTCTACGTCTCGGAGGAATTAATTTTCGGCCCCCGACCAGAGGATACCTTTAAGTAATAAAAAGAAGAAGAAGCAAGTTTTCTAGTTAAAAAATCTGGAAAAAAAACGCACCCTTACTCATCACTAAGAGCCATGCTTGATGTCTCGAATTAATCATAGCAATATGACAGTGTATTTCACGGGAATCATCATGTTTCTTAATTACAATTTTGAAATATTTTTTTGTATCCTCCTTATCTCATATTTTATTATGACATACAATCTATTGGCTTTTGATAACGTGTGGTTTCAATTTTAAAAATAAAACTTTTATTTTTTACCCTTAAATTTTTACAGGTATTCATGAATATTTCATTTTGGGTGTCTAAATAACACAACTTATTGTAATTTTTGGAGTGCTAAAAATTTTGATCCAACTATTGCACATGGTTCGATTAAGTATAAATTCACACAACAAAGATTCACGCTATTAATCTTTTTCTCTATCATCAATAACTCCAGATATCCAATCTACTTGCAAGTGTTAGTGTGAAAGTAAATAACACTTATGTGATTTTTTATTAATTATCAAAAGTTAAACAATCACATTAAAAATTATAGTCAAACAAATATTGATTCAAAATTTACTTCCATTAATATATAGTCGATCGATTTAACTATTAAATATAGGGTCTACATCCGATTAACCAATAACAAAAACACAACACAACCAATCAAGAAGCAATAATACTATGGTTCTAACTACATAGTGGATAATTTCTTTAGACCGAAAAAGTGGAGAGGACCATCTGAAGTGTAATTGATTACAGGCAGGTGATAGATATATCTCTCGTTAATCTTTACCAAATCCTGAAGCGACATACTCAATTCAACCGTTAAGTGATTAAGGAAACGTGCACTGCTTGTCACTCATGGGCGTGAAGAAAACAGAAAGCTGTCGGTTGTTCCAATTTTTCCATAGCATTAGCTGATGAGAAGTTGGGGGTGTGCAACTACATACATTTTCAAAAACCATAGGGGGGCGTGACACTTGGATATGCTGTATGAAACTTTCTGCATAATAATGTTCACATCATATTGGCACAGGAAGGTATAAAAAATCCCATCTTAGTTTGAAGATATATAAAAGTTTGACAGAGGTGCAAATTGCCGACAAGATTTAGTGTGGGGATCACAGTTGTTGATGAGGATATATTCCTCAGCATTTGGTGCAACTAGACTGCACATGCATGGTTCCACTTAAGCACGACAACAGGATAACAGTTAATCTGCAATATTAACAATATAGGATACGTATTATGATTTTAGCTTAAGCTTGAACATGAATAGCCTTAGACAAGCTCGAGAATTGTTCCCAATATATAAAAGCCTAGCTTTATGTATGGGATAAAAAATAAACAAATAAATTATGCTACTAGCTGGTAAAAGCCGGTGCCTTAATGTTTGACAAGACGATCATCTATTTGGGTGGTACATGGTAATGGGCAAAATTTTGAGTCGGGTAAGAGTTGCATAGTCTTAAAGTGTTAACTAAAGGTCTAAAAGCAGCCTCGGAAAGATTCTAATTAAGGTCATGAAGTTTGAAAGTATATTTGCACGCCTAATTTGAAGCAAATATGGATCAATTTAGAACATGGTCAAACGGTTGAAAGAGTGAAAAAGATGCATAGATGGCTAGCCATGCATCTTATAGGCATGGCAAGCTTTCGTTATTTGTCAATTCTCGACGACTTCTCCACCCACCGCCCACGTTCTCACTATAATGAGTTTGCCCTAGCAGTGTAAAACCACCTTAGCTTTATATGTCGTATGTATTGTGTATCACATTCACATAGCAAGTATCGCTATAGGGAATGGAACAGAGAGAGGTTCTTTGTGTACTGAAAAGTGTACACTAGCCACGTACATGGGGAGGTTTGTGGCTTTGTGCCAAAACAACGGGTGGGGGGCCGGGGGGTACATAAGACATATAGGAATTGCAAGTTAGGTACAGATACTTTTCTGAACGAGGCCTGTGTGCTCCAATTGGAAAGGTTTGTGAGGTTGGAACAGTTCTTGGATTTTGGATCTATCAATATATATATATTGGTGCAACACGTGATTAAAAAGCAATTTTTGCTTACAATACAATCTAATTTTCGACTTTGTTTTCTGATGTAGACATCGAAGGCCCCAAAACCCAAATGCTGTTGGTTTCAAAGGCCCTACAAATGATAACTTACTGAAGTGACCTCATACTAGCAAATTATCAAAAGGCATTATTCTCCGAAACTCCTGCTCCTTCTCCTTTTTTACATTCTTTTGTACTTATTAATCATGCATCAAAATATCTATCTGCTGTGATATATATGAAGTTCAATAGTTACGATTCCATAATTTATATAAAATTATATATAACGATCAATAAATCCAGTTGACTATGTTAGCAATTAATTGAATTAACATGAAATTGAATATATATTGGGAACCTTGATCTTCCTTCAGAAATAGACTTTTGAGTACTAATTAAGCATGCTGCTCCTGCGAATACAAACATTTTTGAAAACCCGAAACACAATGTGGTTGGGTGAGCTAATTTATTGAACAATAGTCATCACCCAAAATACACCAAACATGATCACAGTAGCGGTATAATAGCAAAAGTCATGGTCACGTGCACAATTAATAGCTTCCCTTTAAACATTGAGATAAAAATTTTCTGGTAATTCAGCATATATGCATTTTTTAATTGGGCGGAGAAGGCGCCTATGCTTCTACATATTTGGAAAAATGACAAAGTAAGATCCGACAAGAAGTGAGTTCGTGGCGTCAATTGATCAATACATCACACGGTTTAAACAAGGTCTTGGTGCTTTTTCAGTTGCAGCACTACTGTCACACACTTTGGAGTTATACTCTATGTATATCTGTTACGTACGTGTGTGTGTATATATATTGTCGGATTCTGTTTTAATAATTTAAACATAACATTCCATCCGATTTAATTATTCAATATGCGAATTTGAATAACATCATCACTCAAACCTAATAATAATGTTGGTATAACAAGCTAAGGCTCCAAAGTAATCGAAAAGTGTCTTGAGTTTTGATCCCCGACGATTTAGGATTAGTGGAGACATATACTTCCATGTATATGTGCAGTGGCAAAAAGGGCGTGCAATCCATATGGAGAGTCAGGGTCTAATCTAACTGATCATGTTTGCAGCTGATTTGAATTAATAAATACAGCAAATATTCTTGGGCTTTCTTATTAAAACTTATGTAAGCTTAATTTTGGTATAATTCATATGGCCAAACATGTTATGTAACAACTATCACAGTTGTCTAAGTTTTTCTTTTTCCCCTATAAATACTTCAATAACCCAAAAAAAAGGCTTTTTCCATATACTTCAAGAATGTTAGTTATTCCTGCTAGCTAGGCTTTTGGGATCATTCTCTTGAGAACTAATAATAACGTACTAAGTTTTTGAGCTTTCCATCCATCAATGCTAACAATCGTACATGCGTCACCCACCATCTCCCAAATCTTATAAAAAGGTCTCTCTGCTTAAATCTCACACACCCCACTTTGCTTGCTCTCTTCTCTCACTGCTCCTCGTCCCCGCTCAAGTTGTGCTCGAAAGGAGTACATTTTTTTGTAGGAGAGAAAAAAAGACGCCCACTATCTCCATGTGTTCCTCGTAATTCTATATCTCAAAACACACACGGAAACAAGAAAAGGGCAAAAAAAAAAAAACAAACCAAAAGGGGCAAAGATGCTTGAGGAGGAGAAGCCGCCTCAAAAGACATACCCGACTATTGCCGAGGTACGAGACCTTACAAATTCCCTTCAGAACTTTCCTTCTTTTTTTTTTCACTTGATTCTCACTTTGCGCTTGCACACAAAATAATGCACACTGACATATATAGTGCAACGTGTTTTCCTTATTAGGTGTTGGCGGAACTAAAGAGAATGACGGACATAGGGTTCCCAATAGCAGCCATGAGCCTTGTGGGATACCTCAAAAACATGACCTTAGTTGTGTGCATGGGAAGGTTGGGGAGCCTCGAGTTAGCCGGTGGTGCTTTGGCCATAGGCTTCACCAACATAACCGGTTACTCTGTCCTCTCAGGTCTAGCCATGGGCATGGAACCCCTCTGCAGCCAGGCCTTTGGTTCTAGAAACTTCTCCTTAGTCTCTCTCACTCTGCAAAGGACAATTCTCATGCTACTTCTATTTTCCCTTCCCATTTGTCTCCTTTGGCTCAACCTCGAATCCTTCATGCTTTTGCTTCACCAAAACCCGGACATAACCCGAGTTGCAAGCCTCTATTGCCTCTTCTCCATCCCGGACCTCGTAGCCAATAGCTTCCTTCACCCTCTTCGCATCTACTTGCGTAGCAAAGGCACAACTTGGCCACTAATGTGGTGCACTTCGCTAGCCATTGTCCTACACATCCCCATCATCTACCTTTTGACCGTCAAACTTCACCTAGGTGTACCCGGAATCGCTATCTCAGCCTTTGTTGCCAATTTCAACACCCTTTTCTTCCTCCTCTTATACATGTTCTACACACGTGTGATCCCCAAGGAGTCCCTATCCATGCCATTAATAATACCCCGTCCCTCGTCATCACATAACATAATAATAACTAGTACTAGTATTGCCACACTAGGCAAAGAATGGGGCATGCTAATGAAGCTTGCAATACAAAGTTGTTTAGGCGTTTGCTTGGAATGGTGGTGGTACGAATTGATGACAATCTTAGCCGGTTACCTTTACAACCCTCGTGTGGCTCTAGCCACTGCCGGAATAGTGATACAAACAACCTCTCTTATGTACACTTTGCCCACAGCACTCAGTGCATCGGTGTCCACACGAGTTGGCAACGAACTCGGGGCGGGTCAACCCGAAAGGGCAAGCTTGTCAACGGTGGTGGCCATTGGATTAGCACTTGCAAGCTCAATTTTGGGGTTGTTGTGGACCACAATTGGGAGAAAAAGATGGAGCAGGGTGTTCACAAGTGATAGTGAAGTTTTGGAGTTGACCATGGTTGTGTTACCTATAATTGGAGTGTGTGAGCTGGCAAACTGTCCTCAAACAACAAGCTGTGGAATACTTAGAGGGAGTGCTAGGCCTGGTGTTGGAGCAGCCATAAACTTTTGCTCGTTTTACTTGGTGGGAGCACCGGTGGCCATAGTTTTGGCCTTCGTTTGGGAGCTTGGGATGGTTGGTCTGTGTTATGGGCTGCTTGCAGCGCAAGTCGCGTGTGTGGTTTCCATTCTTGTTGTGGTGTACAAGACCGATTGGGAAAGGGAGTCATTGAAGGCCAAAAGCTTGGTCGGAAAGGGAGGTTCATGCGACACATTCGCACATGCAGACCAAACAGTCAAATGTGAAGAAGGCGTCGTCTTTGTCAAAGAGAACAACAATACCGAAATGCGATGAATACGCCTAATTGTAGCGCGGAGCGAACATACACCGAAAAGATTGGCATTGCCCCAACATGAAATTTAAGTTCAAGAAGTGAACTATATTGTATTGTTTTTGTTGTGATTATGCTTATGCATGTATGTATTTGCATAACAACAATGTTGTAATTTTTCTTTTCCCCTTCCTGGCTCCATGCAAGGTCTGGTAACTCTAGCTAGATGGCTCTACCATAATATATAGACAATTGTAATGTAAACTATATATAGGGTTTTTCTAAATTAATATTTGTTTCATATTATCAAACGGTTTTCTTTTCACAATTTTATCTATAAAACCAAACAAGTTGAACAATTTGTATCTTCACCACGTGGTTTGAATATAAGCATCCAGTAATGACGTTATTATTATTAATTAGATGCATTTGACAACGAAGTATTGAGAAGTTACAATTGCAGGTCAAACTAAACTTCTTAATTTTGTACTGAAAAGATGAAAAGATAATTGTAGAATGTGGGTGGATACATAAAAGGATAAATTACATTGACTTCCATAAGATTTAGTAAAATTCACCATATCTTTCCTCTATTTATAAAATTTGCTAAAAATATCTCTGAATTTATGAAACTATTACACTAATCTCATATGAATTTGTAAAATTATTACATCAATCTTCTCTTTATTACACATTAAATAATATATTTAGGAGAGGTCAGTGTTACCTAAATAAATAAAGGAAAACTAGGATAAATTTCATTAAATTTTAGAAAAAGTCAGTATAATTTACCTTATGTAAAATAGTTTAATAAAAAAATTGTAAAGATTTTTTTATCACAAATTATTTGAGTGTCTAGATAATTAAGCGTGTGAGGATGCTATGATAGCTCAATCTTGTCACCAGGTAAAACATGCATAAGTTTACAATTGAAGAATATTAAGTTTAAGTCTACATGGCTTTAGTGAATTCATCTTATTCCAATCGTCACTTTATTGAGTAAGTGCCTCTTTGTTTTAGTGCAAATGTAATTCTATAGAACTTAGATGGGATTGTACAGTAGTGTTCAAACTTGTTTGGCTTTTTGTTTCAAGTCACTAGAATTATTTTTGGGAGAAGTACTCTCAAATTTTTTATTTTTATTTTGGAAGAAGTACTTTTGAAATAAATTTTTACTATTATCCTTACATTAGTAACTATAGTCACTTACTCATTTTAAAATAGGTAATACCCTGTTTGACATATTGGATAAAATTATTTATATTACCTATTGGCTTAAACTTTATGAGAGATTTTCTAATGAAACAGGCCCTAGCTAGAACTTCACTTAACTACCACTTTTAAAGTTTGATTCTCATTAAAACGAATAGGATACATATACTTGTTGGGTTTGATTTTCTTCACTTTATGAAGGCTTAAGCATGTGGTAGCATGTGTGTTGAAAAAGCATGCATGTGCGGGAACACATGGTAAGAGGAATATCATTATGGTACTTTTATTTATGAAAAAACTATAAACATGGGATCTCATGCCAATTTAAGTTATAAGAGTCTATAATTTGAATGTTAAATTGGGATTTTTTTTCCTTTTTTGTTTACAAGTTAAGTTGGGATACTGAAATAGAACACTTCGTCTTGTGTTGTTTTGTTTTGCCAAGCGCCTTTGTTTTCTGCTTTGCATTTTATCTTTTTATATTCTTGTATACACTTGTTGCTATATTTTGCTTCTCTAATAAAGAGTTAAGCTCTTTTACCTATAAAAAAAATAAAAATAGAAAAAAATTATAATAATGTTCAGTTACCTTTATTTATATTATAAATTAGAATATACTAATAATGTTCAATCAATGGATAAAAAATCAATATGGGATTAGTCAAGTTGGTAAGTACATTAGTCATGTAATTAAAGGTTTTGGATTTAAACCTTGTGAATAAAAAAATCCCTTGATGAGAGCAGTGAAGAATCTATGTACAAAATGGTGAGGGCTTATGCCCCACTATAATTTGATAACTATTTTCAGAGTATATATATTTTGCTTCCAATATTATATTATGTTTGATCATATATTATGATAAAAATCATGTGAAACACTTTGTTATATGATTATGTATTTTTTTTGCCCATCACCCCAATTTCTTAATTTTATTATACTAGTTATGAGACCCTTATTTCTCGAAAGGACCTCAATTGTGTCAAACTAAGTTAGTCAAATTCCTAATAATTGGACCTAGATATATGTAGTTTCATCGATATCAAGAAAAGAAAATAGATAAAAAAACCATATATCTCAAGTTATAATATCGTGAGATGTTCTTTTTGTATGTACTTTGAAGAAGTACTCTTGAGCTGCTGAAGGTGTTCTTTATGGTCTCTTATGTTCCAATTATCTAGTAGAACGTCCTCTTCCCCCACCATTTCACATCCATTTCAATAGACTAGACACATGTGCGATCAAGTTCGGCACAAAAGTATCGATCTGAAAGCAACACGAAACGGAATAATTTCTTAACGGAAATTATTTTTTACACGATTTATAGCCATATCGTTTTGGATATTCTTATCGATTGGGTAGGAAAGATACGAAGAAATTTTAAAATAAAAAGTTCTGGTGTACGTTCCTAACCATAAATGTCATGAGATGTCCAAAATAATAAACGTCCCAAACATTCAAATAGCATAGCCCATTTCTATAATAACTACGTACCCATGGCAAACTGATCATGCAGCAACGAGTCGTTTTCTCTTCTGGCTATTAAATTAAATAAGCGATATTACTACACATGAAAGCAGGGGAACCTTTGGTCGCGTACGTGAGAAGAGGAATTGTACATTTTTTTTTCTTTAAATGAAATTAAAGAAGTGGAGTTGTAATGTTAATTCTTATAAAAAAAAAAATAGTCAACTGTATATGTCTGTGTTTTGCGATATGACGAATGTGATATAAATTTACTAATTTAGTTGAGGGTGCATTCGGATGGGATTTTGGGGGACCCAAAATTAATTTTTTCATTTCAAAAATTTATTTTTCATATATTTGAATAATTTTTTAAAAATAATTAGAATCTCAAAATTTTAGTTTTTAGCTTTTTTATCTAAGCTAAAAAAAGTAGTTTTTTGTTTTTTGAGAATCAGTTTTTAACTTTTTTTAATTATATAAAAAACTTAAGTTTTATAATTACATTTTTCAAAATCTGAAACAAACGCATAATTTCCTATTGCATATCTATAAAACAGTTTAAATAACTTGTCGTTATTTTTCTCTCCATTTCTTATTTCCGATTGACTAGTGCTCAAGCAACCCAAATACGTAGCGAACTAGTAAAGTACAGTAGCATAAAAGTACATCAAAGTTCAAATAGAGCCTAGCTCGTAACACAGCAAATAGGTTATATCAGAGGGAAAAAAAAAGAATAGAAAAAACAACAGAAGATAGACCAAAAAGAAGCTAAGGCTGGCAGTAGAAGAAAGCCAACAGTGAAAGGATCATGCCAATGTCAAGACATCATCAACCTCCATAACCAGTATCCCCTACAATCCTTTTGGCATTGCCATTAAGGTTATCTCATTATTTTTCTCTCCATATTTTTACATTTGTTTTCATTAAGTCACAATATTTGTTTATTAGTTAGGTTTCTATTTGACCTAAATTTAATTATGTGAACCCTACTCATCATTTTAAATCCTAAGTACCTTTTTTAAGGTAAAGTAAAGTGAAATTTGTTTGACATATGTAATAGTTTCACTTCTATGCTTATGCTCTTGATTACCGTCTATCTTGATTATTCATTAAGAGTAAAGATAAATGTATACCTAAAACATGTGAGACACCCAACACCTTCCTTTTATTTTATTCTTCTATTGTCCTTTTTCTTTTATGATTTCTTTTCTTCTTCTCTCTAAGTGTCCAAGATATCTACATAAAGGGTTGTTCAAATAACATAACTCATACATTAACTAGAGTAATGTCTATATATGCAAGTACCTTAGCACCATATCCAGTCAAGAGGCCATGGTCATCCCAATAAAGAGCTTGTTTGACACACTTAATAAGGTAAGAACTGATAATATAAGACCTAATTAATAGTATAAAGTCTGATAAACTTTTAATATTATGCGGCGCTTAGTGTGACATTTTATAAGATATTATATTTATATTATATAATATTATCATTTATTTACACATAACTTTAATTATATATAAATATTAAATAAAAATAAAATAATTATTTTTGTTAATTATTTAAATTTATTAAAAATATATAATATTACCATTTATTTAAAAATAATTATAACTATAAATAAATATTAAATAATTATGAAATTAATATTTTTTATTCTTTTTTATCACAATTATTTAAATTTTAATTTAACAATAATTGAATTAAATTTTTATTATTAATCCTTATTTTAATATACCACATGTTATTTATTTATATAATTTATTTTTATAATAAATAAAATTTATTATTTATTAAAGTATTTAATATTTAAAATTTTATTTTAATGATTATTTTATCAATTATATTATTTAATTAAATAATTAAAATAAATCTTATGAGTCAAAAACTAAAGTCTTATCCTTCCTCCTAAGGCGTGATTGAGTTATTCATCTTTTTAACATGTAAGAGAGGTTTGATGAATAAACTTATATAATATATTACTCATACCAAATAATATATAAAGTTATTATTTATTATATTGATTTATCTTATCATGCTTTATACAAATAGAAATAGTTAAGCACTTTTTTTTGGGTACATAGTCGAGGCCGACGCTCAGAAATATTAAGCTTTTAGTATTTATAAATGTACTTTCTAATAGGCGAAGGCCCAAATCCTATCCGTGGGCTAAACAACCAGCCTCTCGTTGGATTTCCATCCATTTCGACCCCAAAAAGACAAACATGACACCATCCATGCAAAACTAGCAAAAGGATTTCTGTTCGACCAAAAAAAAGTTAAAACAAAAGAGAGAAAAAGGTTTTCTGTAACAGAACTTCTCCCTTCACTAGCACAATTCTATCACTTTAGATTTGTTCATAAATCACAATCCTGAATTCCCTTTTAGTTCTAATGTTCCCGTTCTCGACAATTCATGTTTGTGAGGAGGTAAACGTGGCTGTGGACTTCTGAATGTGTGACTAATTGTGTGCTTGGTTTAAAGTTTACAAACAAGAGTTTGCACCGATTTGATTTTGTAAACTTGATTTTGGTAAAAAATAAATAAATTAATATTAACTTGATTTATAATTAGCAACTTTTGTTGTCGACTTCTGAATGTGCGACTAATTGTGTGCTTGGTTTAGAGTTTACAAACAAGAGTTTGCACCGATTTGATTTTGTAAACGTGATTTTGGTCAAAAAATGAATTAATATTTACGTGATTTAAGTTTAGTAGCTTTTGTATCGAAAGTGAATATGACAATATGGATATTGTTTGGATGATATAGATTATAATCACTTTTACTTATGAAATTATTGAAAAGGGTATATACTACAATTTCGCAAGCTTCCTTTTTATTGGTGGAAGATTAAAATAGGTACTTGAAAAATTATTTCTAATCATAAATCTGAAAATCTTAATGGAGAAGCAAGAAAAAGATGCTTCCAGGTGAACTGAGGTGTGAAACCAAAATTCTGTTGAATTGGACTGACCGCAACTACACGCAAACAACATATAAATGCCACATTCGAGGAAGGCATCGACAGTTTGGGGTGCTTGAACGCTCTCCTAAACATGCACTAAAACGTTTCTCATCTCCCTGTTTTGGGATGAGTTTTATAATTATAAAAAAAAATGGATATTTTGGAGGAAAAAATGAGTTTCATTTCCATATATTTATAGTGTAAAATTTTTTTAGATTGTCATCTAATCATATATTAACACATCAATAAAAATGGTTAAATCTCACACCTATTAATTAAAAATCCATGTAAATGAAATGATTTGATTAGATAACTCTATAATATAAAAATTAATTAAACTCAAAAAATATATACATTTTAAAAATATCACCACTTTTAAAATTGATAACAAAAATGTGAAAATCTTTTTTTGGTAAAATAAAAAAAATGTAATAAGCTATCTCGGTCAACTTTATTTTTTGTGTTTATTTTTTTCTCGCTAACTAGCCAACTCCGATATCAATTTTTTTTTTCAAACTTATAATTGTATATAAGGGTAAGTTAATCATTCAAATAAGATTTCAAATGGAAATTAAAATCCGGACCCAAAAGAAAAAAGGGAAATTAAAATATACTAATTAATTAACTTATATTTCTCTTGTTATTGGAATGATAACGCCGTAACAAAGTAATCGTGATCTTAAATGGATAATCAGACGAAACCATTTAAACGTGATTATTATAGCGACTAAAATTGATTATGCATTTAATTGTCACAGTGTAAAAAAATTTTATGTAGTCATCCGATTATATATTATAACATAAATTATAATAATTGACTTTTATATCCACTATCTAAAAAGTCATCCAAATTAATATTTTAATTAAATAATAATATAAAATTATTTTACACTCTTAATATAATAAAATTAAACCCATTTATATATAGAAGGTTGAAACTACTTTCGATATTGTCAAAAACTGTCTTGCTTCTGGAAGGTGTGCAAATTGGAAAAATCCATTATTTTATATTTTTATTCTTTTTTGTCCCTCCTCGATCTACGTACATGGATTTGACCATGAAATTAAGAATTTGGTACGAGAGCGAAAAGGAGACGAGGGTGGATTTATAATTTATTAACCCCACTATCCCGCTGGACAGGTGGCAACTGCGACGGCGCGCCGGCATCATGTAAGGAATCTTTCGTACTACACTGTCGGCTATTTCGTAAGAGAAAAACAAAAATGCTTGATTATGCATAGGTAATGAAATTATTAACAGTATAAGTATGGAAAAAGTCACGTAAGTTTTTTTTTTTTTTCGACGTGAAGTATAGCATAAGTTTAACTATACCTAAATAATAAAATTTAGAGATTACATTCACCATCGTATAAGTATGGAACAAGTAACAAGGCATCTTTCACTTTTGGCTTTAAGTTCTTACTATTATATTGTTTTAATCTTTTTTTAACCGTCACTAGATTTGTATTGTTGACTGTTTGTATATCGTAAGGAATCGTTTATATTCTTATGAGTTATTAGAATACTTGATTAATAAAAAATTAATGAGTGATATAAATATTTATGTTCTAAATAATAAATCTGGAAACTTGAAATGCAGTGCCCTGTTTCGGAACAATTTTATCCGAAACTACAACAATAAATAAATGTGTATAAATGGACAAAAAAGCCTAAGCTTACATGAATTAATGACAAGTCATCCCTACTGTCCCATATAAAAGGACAATGTAGGGATTGACACGTCCTCCTGATCTTATTAGATTTGAAACTTTCTCCTGTTTCTCTTGAAAATAACACTTCTGGATATGTAGACAAAATAAGACCATGACCCTCTCCATCTCTACCATATTACCCAGCAAAAGGTCGTGACAACCTTAGTTAAGTGAATCATACTTCTCTTGAAAGAAGATCAGGTGTTAAATTTCGGGAAAGAAATTATTGATGTCTCTAAAGGGTGTTTGTGGACTTACAAAAACATCTTTGTGTTTTGTTTTTTTATTACTTTTCAGAAAAAAGCGGTATTGTAAAAATTATTGGCAATAATATGAAGAAAGATTACAATGAAAAGTTGATAATTTTAAGTCAAAAAATAGCTTATAATTATAGGCAACTTTTTGAAGCTTTTAGGCATGATAAAAGCTGATTATTTTAGAATCATGGTGCTTTTTCCAAATTAACCTTGAGTATCAAATATTATACAATATAAATAAATCATTTTATATCCATTTTAGTAATATATCATATAAGAGCAATATTTTTTGTAGTATATACAAATAAAATAAATTATCTTCAAATCACTTTTTAACAGAATTATTCAAATATGAATTGATTTTCACATAATCGATTATATTATATAAAAAAATTGTTATATAAATAAGAAATTATTAAAATAATTTTAATTTTCCAGCTTTTCCAAACACATAGTTAATCTCTTACAATATAATATAATGTATGCGTGAGTGTTATATATATGACATATAATAGAACATACATTATACAGTGGTTTGATTTATGTAATCGTCTTTTATTTAGTGCGAAAGGGTTAATTATTATGGTTGTAGGTGTGAGTGTGGTACCACCATGATGATGAATACGGCTGAAAACGTCCTTTAATTTCCCGTTTCTCTAGTACGTTTTTTTTTTTCTTCTTCGATCTTAACTTTTAGTTGTAGCACCTTGACTAGTATGACACCGATGCGACAGGAAGGTTGTTGTGATTGGGTTTGGGTAATTTGCAATCGTTATATCTATATATTGCTGTGTTATGCCTTATGATAAAGTCCATTTTCCTGGCTAGTGAGTTAATTGATTAGTTCTGTGCATGCGAGGCGTTGCGCTCCAACATGTGAAAGTATGAATTTTGAAAATCAATTTGGAATGTGGATAATTCGGTGCTCTGTGTAAAACGGATTGCTTAGGTAGTTAACTTTATATAAGGGAATTGTCTTTTTGTATTATATTTGATTTTCTGATTAATGGCGTTAAGCTTTGAATCTAACCACACACGTGTAATGTAGCACTCGATCATCTAGTTACGTAATTAATTCTTCCTTTTCGCCCACTAAATTAATTAAAACGACTTGCAATAAGAAGTATGCATTAAAAAGGATTACATGAAGGTTTCTTACGGTTGAAATAAGATTAAAAAATTTGTGGGTTAACTATCTCAGTGCATATATGGTAGCAATTTGAGGAAAAAGATGAGTTTATTGTAGTTATACTTGCTAAAAACACACACAATAAGCAAATTTTGGTTAATGTGTTGAATTGATAAAGATACATGTGTTTTCCCTAAACAAAACCGTTTCTTCGATAAATATTAAATGATGATTCGTAAAATAATGCACTATATATCCTTCACCTTACGATCTTTTTATGTGATTTTTAGTGGCTAAAGATGACTTCAAAATTAACTATGAAGTGAACACAATCAAAGAATACAATGAAAAAAAGAGAATATATATATATATATATATATATAAGTACATTGTCTAAACAATTAACTATATATATAGCTCAAGCTAGGTATGCGGACCAATCCAATCCGTTTAGTGTTGTCCATGACGGACCAACATTAAACGGACTGGATCGGACCAGTCCGCGACATAAATGGACCGGCCTTTTGCCTAGTCCGCATTTGCCCCACTTAGGCCCGCAAGTCCATGGACCAGTCCATATTTTTGAAACAGTAAGAAGTAAGCGCACCAAATCGTGGATCGGCTTTTTCTGGGTATGGCCTACGAGAGAAAGTAAATAAAATACAATTAGGTAAAACTTCCTGTGCACGCACAAATTTACCTAACATCTTGTTTTTCTCACCAAAAAATTAAAATAAAAAACCTTGAAAATGACATGTTCCTTTAAGAATTTACGCTGATGTTGAGCATAAGGGATCTACACATTGCAAAGATAGTTATTAAGAAATCTGGAAAAGTTATATGGAAAAATGAGAAATTGAATGAGACTGAGACTATGTAAAATCAACTACATTTATAATGTGTTTGGCTTTATTTTTTAAGACAAAAAAAGGATCGATTTTTTATCAAGCACTCTCATATAACTTTTGATTATAAGTTACTCTGAACCATAGTTTTAAAACTCGGACCGGTGATCGACTCGATTATGCAAATCATTAGGTCATTGGTTTAAGCGGTGGAGTCATTTAGTCGAGCAGGTTGAACCGGATTTATATAAAAAAAATATAAAACTATATAAAAATTTAAATAAAATATAATAAAATAACAACTAATTAACAATTTGATACCTTTTAAGAGCTCCAAATATAAAAACATAATTAAATAACATAAATTCTTAAATATTGTTTTCGTTTCACAATCACAAATCACAATTAACAAGTTTAAAATATAATTGTACACCTAAACTCACAAAGTTTTACATCACAAACTCACAAATAATGACAATATAAACAAATTTATTGCATTTTTCTAAAGGTCAAATTAGAATATTATTTTTTAAGGTTTAGAAAAAAATATTATTTAGCCCAAAAAAGGAAAAAAAAGCCAAAAAAAAAAAAAACCGAGTCGACCGGTCCGGTTCAACTGGCCGAGTCACCGGTTTTGATCCAAAACCGGTCGAGTCAAACCGGGTCACACCGATTTTGATGTAAAACCGATCCAAATAGTGGGCTTGAGGTTTACGACGGTTCAGGTTTTCGGTCAGGCAAAGGTCCCAATCCGGTTTTTAAAACTATGCTCTGAACACACAATAAGTTAATCCAAACACAACTACTAGAAACTCTGTTAGCAGGTAAGGAATTCCCACATTCTCAGCAGTGGTGAAACTGTAGGTCTCTCGGCGATCTACTAGCAGCAGCTTGATGGCAACAAGAACATTGTTTCATGGAGGGGTGGAGGCCACGAGCGGAGTGGCAAAGGCTGCAATTTGACACTACAAAAAATTAAGTGAATTGTGGCGCTGAAATTAGGGCGGTTTTAAAAAACCGCCGCAATGCTCCGTAAATTACGATTTTATTAACTACCATAATTTTAGTGGAAAAAATGGCTGAAACTATGGCGTTAAGAACCGCCTTTATTCTCCCCCTATGTCTCACTTATGTTTCACAATCGTATCCCCTCTATACACTTCACAAACCCTAATTTTTACCCTCATCTCACTCCAGTGCCACTCTCGATTTCCCATGGCATCTCTATCTCAAGTTCTTCATCGATCGATTCACTCCACAAGCTACCATCCTTCACCGCGTGTGATTCACACTTTTCTCTGCAAATCTATAGCAACTAAAATGAAAAAAGAGAGAGGGGCTGTAGCAATTAGCAAAAAGGGTTAGGGATTAGAGGTTCGGGTTTAGAACACAAACAGAGAAGGAAAGAGGGCATGGTGGTGGCATATCGGCATGGAGTGCTGGCGATGGCGCCACAGCGGGGAAGCTCACTATGGTTGTGCAATGACTTCAAACAGGGGACGGGTGGGGGCAGCGTCTTCACAGTTTATGAGGTGAAAGACACGATTCCGAGCACAGGTCCATGGCTGAGCTGGGCAATGGTGTGATAGTGACGGAGGCGCAAGCAGTGGCTGAAGCGGCGGCGATCGTGGCTGTGCTGACATGTTCCCCACGGCGGTGATGGCGATGGAGCCCTAGTAGAGTATGGCTTATTTCTTCCTTTCTGTTTCTGCTTCTTCTATTTTTCAGATTTTGGTTTGAATGTTGAAAAAGTTTGGTGTCTGATCTGTTAGGATTTTACTGTGATTTTTTTTTCTGGTTTGTTGTGATTATGATTTAGGGATTTTATTTTTGAAAGGTTACTGATTTGTGGCTAGTTTGTGTTTGGTTATGGTTTGAGGCTATTTTGGGTTTTGGTTGATGTTGATCTCTTCATCTAAGCCAAGGGCTTTGGCAAATTTCTCATTTTGATTGTGGATTTATGTGAATTTAGTGGTCAATCCAGATTTGTCTATGTAAGTTAGAATGAACTATGTAATATTAATGAACTTTGAAACACATTCTTCTATCTGAAACCCTATGAACACTGTTATGAGCCCCCAAGATCAACCCCTGCAACACTGCACTCTTCTTCTCTATTGCTGCTCGCTCTTGTTCTATCCTGTTTTCTGTCTCAGGTGTGCACTTCAGTGCTTCCAATATTCCATCGTATCATCTTCTTTTTATTCTATTTCACATCATCATTTGATCCCTAGGTTGCATAATTTATGATCTAAATGATGAAAATAAGATGGCTTTGTTGAAAAACTATTCTTTAATGGAAAATAAGATAAAGATATGGGTCTTTGATTGCATATATATCGAAGTTATGGGCACTAGTTACTAATCTTTCAATTTGATTTGGGTAAAAATAAAATTCCCTATATTCTAATTATGATATAATATCATACGCTAAGCAAGAATTGTTGATATACATTAACAAAATTTTAGCCAACTTTCTTGTGTTCTAGATGTTTGGTTTATAAGTGATATCATCAATAAATCAAAGCTTGATTAGTTGCATTTGGTATCAACAATTGTTAAGAGAAGAATGTTGTGTACTTGTGTAGTTTGCAAGCTTCTTTTCATTTTTTGCTTTTGATTCCAAGTTTCTTCTCATTTTCAGTTGTACATTTGTGTGTTTGATTTAGTGATTTGGTATGTTGGATGAATTTCAGTAAGTGAAAATAATAATAACAATAATTTAATAATCTAGAACTCTGTTTTCTCTCTGGATAATTTTGATTTGAAGATCTTCATTGCTATATAGAACTTGTAGTTTGTACCCCTTGAATGAAAATTTTCATATGCAAGTGGAGATGACATGATTAATGGCCTAAACTAGCAAATTAAAGAAATAAAAGAGGTAGATATTAGTATAATACACTGACTGACTAACTTAACCTTTGCATTTGAAGGTCATTATTTGTCAGGGCTCTTGAGTTAGCTATTTATCCATCTTTCTGTTCATGCGCCACTCTTCTCTTTGTTTCTATCAGTATGCATGCCTTTGTAATTTTATATTATAAATTTATTCATATTAGACAAAACAATCATTGTTGTTGGGCCTCACGTATGTGGTAAAATTTACAAGCCATTGAGCTACCAATTAAACATCTTGAAATCTTTGAAAGTCTTGGAATAGCTCAGCCAAAGGTAGTGTCTCGTTTGGGATTGTCACTCTACTTTCCATCCTTCTGTCAGCATACTTATATATGTTTTTCTCTTTCATGGTTGCTTGCACTCTTTCTATTTTCCTGTTTGTTGGCCTTCTAACATATCACAGGGTGTTCTGCTCTATGGGCCACCTGTTACTAGGAAAACATTGTTGGCTAGAGTAGTGGCAAATCACACTGATTGTTCATTTATCAGGGTATCTGGTTCTGAATTAGGTCAAAAATACATTAGAGAGGTTCAAGAATGGTCAGGAAACTTTTTGTTATGGCCAAGTACATCCTCTTTACCCTAGCTTCTTCTTTTCATTATATTTTGCCCTACACCAAAGTAAAGGAAAAAATATGTGTTTTTGTCTTAATGACATTGTGGGTTAAAGACATTCTTAAGAGGAGGCATGAGTTATAACTCAGCTAAGGATGAAGTTATTTTCACAATTAGTGAGATTGTGGTTGTCAAACTTGGAATTAGATTCATACGAATTATGACTGGAATTTGGTGTAAATATGAAATCCTTTTCCCAATTTCCATTAAGCAAAACTTGAAGAGAGAAAAATGGGCTTCTATATTCCCCTAAAACAATTATGCTAAACTTTCTTGATTCATTAATTTCTGTGTTAAGATAATCCAAGAGGGCGAAATATGTTGTATGAAGAATTACTTAGCCAGTATTACATATATAATATTATGATTATGATTGAACACTACTCTCTCCACAGGGAGCATGCTGCATCAATTATTTTCATGGACGAAATTGATAGTATTGGTTATGCTCGAATGGAATCTAGAACTGGCAATGGTGATAATCAGGTGCAGCGCACTCTGCTAGAACTTCTCAACCAATTAGATGGGTTTGGAGCTTCAAATAAGATCAAGGTTATATACTTTGTTCATCATGGAACTATATTGCCATGGTGCTAAGTGTACTGATATTTGTTTCATTTCAATGGAAATATGAATAAACAAAATCTCTAAACTATAAGTTCACACATAAGACTTTTATAGTGCGTACACACCAACTTATAGTTTTATAACAAACTTGTATTTTGCAAAGCTGCCAACAACAAAGACAGCTCACATCAATAAGTTGGCTACATTTCTACAGTGAACGAAGATGATTGAAACATGTATCATTTCAGAAAATAGTTTATTCATTCATAGTACCAAAATGTACAAGCAAAATATATATACATCTATTGTAGCAATAAAAAATGACATTTGAAAGCAATATGCATATAATTTCAGGACATAGCTAAATTGCCAATTTAAAAGTATCAAATAACAGAGATTAAGATGTTTCTTTCAACCATCCCCTTCAAAAAAATTAGTTCATGGATCAAAAGGCATTGCAACTACTACTACTACTACTTCTTTATGTTGTTTCTACATATTCTGCTTTTGTTTCATTGACTTCAACTTGTGTTTCAAGGGGCATGTGAGCTGGTTTTGTTTGAATTTGAAGTTTTTTTTCTCATTTGTCATTTTTCTTGTCTTTTTTTAATTGGTCATGTCATCTGTTTGCCATGGACAAATTCTTATTGACACCTAATTGATGTTCTAATGCTTATTTACTTGTTGAGCAAGGGTTGGAATGGAAAAAGCCTCCTCAAGGCTATAGATGTCACAGATGCAAGGTGCCTGGTATGTTTCTCTAACCTTCTTTTAATCTCCCTCTTCTTATATATTGCATGTGCTTAGCTTTTTTCTTTCAACTTCTCTGTAGGACATTTTATTCAGCACTGCCCCATGAATAGTGATCCAAATTTTGACATAAAGAGAGTTAAACAACCTACTAATATTCCAAGATCTATGTTGATGGTTAATCCCCAAGGCTTATATGCCTTACCAAATGGTTCAGTAGCTGTCTTGAAGCCAAATGAGTGAGTACTTAATTTTGCTTATCCATTCTTTCATAAACTCATATGTAGGCATAAAATTGTGTCTCACCTTTTCCTTGCAAACAGTGCTGCTTTTGAGAAAGAAATTGAAGGATTGACTCAGTTGAAGTTACAAGTGTCATTTATAGCTAGAGACATAATGAAGTTACTGGTTTGAGGATGTCAATTGGTCTATTTTGGACTAATATGTTGATGTTCAGTTGATGGAAGTCTCAACTACCTGTTGGTGTTGGCATTCCCATATGGAGTAAATTATAGATAGTTTAGTACTAAAAGTTCTATTGCTAAGTATGGGGTTTTATTGAGATAGGTGTTTTGTTAAGGTAGCTTTAATTGTATTGATGTACTTGTGCTGCCAGTGTATCCAAGCAGCAATGTTGTTGTTTTGTATTTGTTCTTGTTGATCCCTTCATTGAGGGTCTATTTTACAACTGTTAAAAAAAAATTGAAATGCAAATTACAGCGGTTTTTTGCCATTATTGACTTTTTTTTTAAAAAAATTTTATTGCAAATTATGGCGGTTCGAACTGCTATAATTAATATTTTTCAAAAATTTTGTTGAAAATTGCGGCGGTTCTTAACCGCCATAATTAACAATGTGTTTTTTAATTTGACTAAACATTATGGCGGTTTCAAACCGTCATAATTGGCACATGTGAATTGTGGTGGTTTCTTTATGTGAATTATGGCGGTTAAAATATGAATTGTGGCGGTTAAAAAGAAACCACCGTAATTAACTGAATGACGTTGGTAATTACGGCAGTTTCGGGAACCGCCATTACTGTGGAAAACAGCAGTCAAAAACCACCCTAATTTGCAAACGTAACCGCCATAATTCCCCTTTTTTTTTTGTATTGCGTGGCGGAGCCCGTGATCTGAGGGTAAAAGCAGAGTGGCGGAGACCGCAATATGGGAGGCCACGAGCGGAGTAGTGAAGGCCCGAGCTGAGGGGCAGACGCTACGATCTAAGGGGTGGAGCTAAGGAGTGACATGGTTGAGGCCGTGACAATTGGGTGAGTTAAGAGAGAGAAGAAGAGAATGAAGTACTCACTATCGTGTGAATCTGTTACAGTAATCCGCCACCCATAAGTGCTAAGTTGCCAAGTTGGGAGCTTGTGAATTGTGATTGAACTTTGAAGACAACCCTAGACTAAAAGATTGGGTCGAACGTTTTTTGGGCTTGGGCTTATTTAGACATTTCACACTTTTTCAGATGAGAGAACTAAATTGAAATGGGCTAAGTACTGGATCTAGACTATTTTTATACGTGCTGGTCCGCAAATTAGCAGGCCAGGCCCGTTTAGCCCGCTAGCTAGATGAAGCGGATAAAAAAAGCCCACTGGTTGACGGACTAAAAATTTTCTAGTCAATTTTCATGTGAGTTGTGAGTTAAATGGGTTGGTCTGCAGATCGCAACCCATATACCCAACTCTATTTACAGCCTTCAACTATACAACTTATTCTTCTTACCCTAAACTTTGACGTCCTGAGAGGAAGAGGGGGAAAAAATTATATATGTAATGTAAGTGTGAAATTAATCGTTTACTCATTAGTGTATCTATCCACAAGTGCTTTCCTGTGTGTAACTCTTGATATTGCAATTCAATCACTAAATTCAAACTCTCATACCATTAAGTCAAAAGTGGCATCTTTCGATCACAGTCAATTAAAATGAGTATACATTCCTGTTTTGCAGGTAAAATAGCATCCCACTATATATTTTTGTTGGGTGGAAGAAATACAAAGGTCTATCTAACATGGGATTAATTGTGAACTGAAGATATACTGGTATACCATACAAATAAATTTCTTCTTCGAGGGTAAATTATACGTGGATACTCTCCATTAGACCTGCATATTTTTTACTTTAAGCAGTAGAAGCTATGAGTAGTGCATACATTTATATCAAAGATTAGTTCAACGGTTACGCAGAAAAACGCAATTAGTGCTTGCATACACTTGGCTTTATCAAGAACAACGATTAGCCGATTATCGTGTAAAAAGGTATAATTAACGTAGATCACCCTTTGAGAATTGGCTAAATTATGCTCACTCATTTTTTCTCAAAAACTGTAATGTGCCCCTTAAATCTCAATAACTGAGAGGATTTATTATTTTGATGTAATTTTCTTATTTATATAGTATATGATGGAAAATACAATTAAAAATACTAAAATTTGCAAAAGAAATAATATACTCCCTCTATTGCATCTTAACTATTAAAAAAAACATATTAAGAATGTAATAAATATATATATTGATAATAGTATAAAAATATATTAATTGATAAAATTACCCTTATTTAATATGATTATATTATTAAAAAAAATAAAAATAGATAATGTACATTTAATTACAATAAGGATAAGCAACCAAAAAAAATTTACAACAAGGGTATAAGTAGTAAATAAAAATTAAAGCTTCTTGATTTGATAAATGGACAAATAAAACAAAATAAAAATTTAAGAAAAAAGTGGACAATTAAGATGCAACTGATGGAGTATTTGATTGAAATAATTAATAAATATTAAAAATTAAAGTGAAAAATAAATTAAATTTAATGTGAATTATAATTTTTAAAATAAAAATTAACAAATATTTATAATAACTATATCTAAAAAAATCTTTAAACAATTGCATTTATTTTAAAATTTGTAGATAAATAACTAACAAATTTTTATTTATTATAATTTTACATTTTTATTAAATAATTTCTTAAGATTAGAATTATTTGCAATAGTGAGAGGATAATTATATATGATATAATGTATGGTAAATAGCACAAATCAAACACTTGAGGTTTGGATAAATTGCATTTCACCTCATTCTTTCTCAAAAATTTGTACTCTGCCTCTCTTGCCCTAATTCTAATGCCCATTTGGTATCTATAATAGAATAAGATCAAATAGAATAAGACTTTATAGTATTATGCATCTTATCAAGATTTTGATACTATATAGTACTTGATGTGATATTATATTATATGATATATAATTATCATCTCACTATATTACAAATAATTATAATATTAAGTAGATATTTAACACAAATTTAAAATTATAATAAAATAAAATATTTGATAATTATTTATTTATAAATTAAAAATGAATATTATTATTTTAAAATTTATTTTTTATTGTTATATTTATCATTTATTTAAAATTTTGATAATTATTTATTAATTCAATAAAATATAAAAAATAAAAAAATATGTTATACTATACTTCTTTTAAATATTTTAATACTTTTACTTGTATTTTTTTTATCATATATTATATAAAAATAAAATTATATTTAAGTAATAAATTTTATTATTTATTTAAATTTAAAGGGATGAAATGCAATTTTTTTAATAAGATTATGATGGAGTGCAATTTGTCTAAATCGTAATGATGTTTTGTGTTATTTACCCTATTAAAATTGATAGATGGTGGAAAAAGGGAAGGACTGCTATACGAATTATATTTTAGCCATTGCTTGCTTTTTCATTTTTTTCATTTTTCTTTTTTAGTTGTTGAGATGAAAAAACAATCATCGTTGGTTTTCAATTCGTGTGTTTTTATATTAAAAACTGTTCGTCACTTATAGGCTATACCATTCAATTCCTCTTATCATATATCCATGCAGTATAAATAAAATCGTGCTTTGATTATTAATAAAATGATATATATCAAAGTAGTAGAAGAATTTATCACTAACTATCGCGCGAAGTTGAAACACCATTTTAAATTTTTAAGTGATTAGAACCCGACCTTAGTCGATACTTGAAGAGCAGCTAATGATTTCTCACAACCAACACCATTCAAACTACACGGTGGTCTTAAAATTAATTAGGATTTACTTAATCAGTATCTTAAGAAAATAAAAGAGAAAACTTCTATTTTAGATAAACACATTTTATATTTTTAATACTTGAATTTATCACTAAATTTGAATGTTTATCTTCTTAAGTATCCTTAATCAGTGACATGGCACTTATTAGCAAAACTCAATTAATTATAATATAGAGAAACATTTATATATAAATATATGCACTGAGATAACGTAAAGCATTTACTAACAAGTATGAGAGTGAAAGCAATTATACATACCTTGCATGCATTATCTAACGAGAAAAGCTATTTTAACACCCAAAAGTGTGTGTCTAAAATAGATACCCATTTTATAATTATTGGATGTGATGGATATCCCCACTTATTCTTAACATCCATCACATCTAATAATTATAAAGTAAGTGTATGTTTCAAACATCCACTTTTAAGTATTAAGATAGCATTTCTCTTATCTAATATCACGATCTCCTGGTCAACTACGGATTTTGCGACTTACGTGTTGCTTTGATACAGGTTAATTTCAGAGAGTACACGAGTTGCAAATGATTTTCATACGGCGCAGTCTCTACTCAAGCATCCGTGCATAGCCTCTGCTTTCTTTTTCGTTGGCAAGCAGATATTGCTTCAGAGACTAAAAGTTAATTATGAGGGAACGAGCTGATCTTGGATATGTTAGACAATTAATGATGGGGAGAATGATGATCGCTAGAAAAGTTGCCTTAAACCTCCTCAATCAATTGCTTTTTTTCCCCGCTTTAAACGGTGACTTACGAATTTTTCCGTTTCCCGAATTTTACACCTACTCTTCAATATATAATCAATAGTCAACAGCACCAAAAAAAAAAATCAATAGTCAATAAATATAACTAGCTTTTCCTCCTTGGCTCTTTAATCTCGTTTAGTTATGGAGTAAACATTCATTTTACTCTGAAATTATAAATGTATTTTATTTTAGTCTTTAAAATTTTAAAAACAACTCTTTCATTCTTAAAATTTTATTTCATAAGTTACTTTAGTCATTGATTAAATAGACATTAGTCAACCATTCATTTTTTACTGATGTGGCATTTGAAGTGACACATGACATATTATCATGTTGATTTCACATAGCACCAAATCAAAATATATTCAAATTAGTTCCTATAATTTTCAAATATGTTAAAATCATTCCTAAAATTTTATAAAATATGCCAAAAAAATTTCAAATCTCAAATTTATCCTCTTTTGGTTAACAAAATTTAAATCCTCAATAATTCTTAAATTCACTTATTTCTCTTTTATTTTCGCACCCTATTTAAATAGTATAAATTTTTAAATATCCTAAACAGAATTAAGAACTTGATTAGTTCAAATTTAAGACCTCCATACTTAGCTAACATAATTAATTTATTAGTTATTACATTACATTTCTTGAAATAAATTGGGTTTTAAAATATGAAAAATAAGATTTAGTGAAAATATTATATTATCAAGTATAGATGGAGTTCATCAAAGGGCTATTTGAAACCTTTTAGTTGCAATTTGAGAAGGAATTTAGTATTAAAGGAATCTAGTATGAGATGAAAAAGAAACTCTATCCTTATGTCAAATGTACCAATAAACTATCTCAAATATCAGTTTTAATCGAGCTCAAATAGAGGATCATGTCTCTCATTCAACCTCAATAATTGTAGATCATAAGGAATCACCGCTTCTTAAGGTGTACGAGCAAATAACGATATGATGGTGCCACATTAATTCACATATGAAGATGCATATGGACCAAGCTATTATTCGCGATTGGCATGACATGTTTTTCATAGTGAAGATAAGGAAACATTTTGGAGATGTTGATGTGAATAAGACAAACATAATGACATCGATTTAGAATAAAACATTTATGCTTATTTCCTCTCCCAACTTCTCCTCTTTTCGTGTGACTAAATTATTTACCACTCGTCCAATAATAATAATTTGTTAGTGATACATTCTCATCTCATTATTATTCTTTGTAAGAAAGATTGTTGTCTAAGTAATATATAAAAATAAAAGAGAAATAAGTAAGTTTTAAAAATATTGAGGATTTAGATTTTATGAAATAAAATAAGAGAAATTTAGGAATTCAAATTTTTTTGACACATTTTAGAAAATTTCAGAGACTATTTTGAGTTTTTGACACATTTGGAAATTTCAGAGACTAATCTGAACTTATTTTAATTTGTCACTTCAGTAAAAAATAATGGATGATTAATGTTTGTTTGACAAGAGATTAAAATGACCTATGAAATGAAATTTCAAGAATTAAAAAATTAATTTTAAAATTTCATACACTAAATCGAATCTTTACTTGTTAGTTATGAGTAGTGGGAAGAGTTAATGCCAACCATTTAACTTGAATTTCATCAGCTCCGTCCATAAAAGTGTGATCAGATCGAAAGAGAGGGAGGAAATATATAATAATGATATATCCATAAATTATGAAAGTGTGATATTCATTATTCTCAACGGCTCAGACGACGAATTTGTGATATTTGCAAAGAGTCATCATGAACGTTAACCTTCCAATTAGTCCTTAATCTTTAACTTATAATTTAATAGATCTATCTATCAAAGAATTTACTAAAATTACTAGTATTAATTATAGTAAAATGTATAGTCTAAATTTAGTCAATGGTCTGAATTTAATAACGTAAAATAAATTATTAATGTGCTTTTCTGTGTTATTATACGATTATTGTATGAAAAAAATTTAAAAGCATCAATCAAAGTTTAGGGACTAATTAAGAATGTTTTAAAGCTTGTGATGGTGATTTAGAAAAGGGTAAAAATTTAGGTAGTTTTATACATTTTTTTCTTTATAAATTATAATTAAACATAATATAACCGTATAAAGTGTAACTAATGCGCCCTGATATTGGAGTAACAAAAGCGCTAACTCTTAAGTCTCAATAATGAATTCGATGAAGTGTTAATGCTCCTTAATTTTGTGAACGAAAAATTTGTGTGAAAAAATATACGAAATATTCATATAACTATGAGATTGATTAATCTAATTCAGTTAAGAACCAAGCACATGAACCAATTAAGTTCACAAACTAACTTGGAATATTTTCTTATTTTATTTAGTTTATATAATTTGATATAATAAGCGTAACCTAACAGTTCACAAACTTAGACCGAATCGAATCAAATTTAAGCTATAAAAAATTATGAATATTGAAGTTTCAAACTGAAATATTTATAATTGAGTTGAGTCATAGCTCTAAAGCCAGCCCTATTCTAATTAAACTTTAAAATGTCTTCATTATGATCGATGATATGTTAACAGAATTAAGAGTAAATAACACTTCTTATCCTACCATTTTTCATTTGATATCAATTTTGATATCAATTTTGGTATCAATTCAGTCATTTTATTGGATATTCACTTTGATATAATGACTAAATTGATATTAAAATAAGAAGTGTTAGGACTAAATTGATAAAAATATTAGGACAACTAAATTGATATAAAAATAAAAATATTAGGAGAAAAAAGATTGTTTACGCATGAAGTAAATTTGCGAAACTAATAGTAATAATAACGGGAAATTGCGCGTATCACGCATGGTTGGTGAGCTGAGTGAACATATCTCACAAGTTCAACAATCAATTTGTTGGCTGCCTTATTTATCGCAGCATTTCACCACAATATTAATTATATCATATAAAATTAGAAAAATTGACACTGGTGACTGGTCCCTCTGATTCCCATCATTCCAATTAACAAAAGTGCAAATCAAACAATACCAGAAATTTTCACGTAAAAAAAAATAATGGAAATTTCATACTCGCGTTGTCTTGGCATTTGGGTAATGGAATTAGGAAAACCAAAAGCACCAATACAACGCCAAAATAATCACTGTTTTCGGGTGGGTGTGTTTTAGCGTTACGTTCTCCAAATTCCAGTTCTCCAGCCTTGAATGCATAGCCTTTAAGTTTGGACATTTTCTTGTCCAAACCCCAGTTCAGCCAAAGTGATAAATTGAAGCTTTGGTGTTCAAGGGTTTGTTTAATTTAGATTTTGATAAAATTACTTTTAAGATAATAAATGTTGAAAGAATTAATTATAAAAAAAATTATTTGTATTTGAGAAAGGTATTAAAAAATTGAGTTTAGAAGAATTGACGTGAGACAATAAAAATAGAAGTTAATATTTTTTACTTTCATTAAAGTCACTTTGGTTGCACCATTTGCTCACATTTATGCTCTAGTGTGTATTGTGTAATTTTTATCCTATTATGATTCCTTTTATTTGGTTAATTTTATGGCATAATATAATAGTATAATATTGTTATGGCAAAGGAGCCCAATAGAGGGAGTTACAATCAATGGGCTAAGTGATAGCATCACACTACCAAGCCAGATCTTGATCCAAAACTTTAAGGCAATGAGTCATGACTCCTCTCGCATTATATACTACTTATTTAATCCATTCTCAACCAATGTGAAACCTCAGCTCTCTCACACTTAACTCCAGCAATCTCCCCTCAAGTGTGAGACCAACCACATTACTCCCCAATTAGCCAACTACTTTTCCCAACACCCATCATCCGCAATCCATGCCTTTTCGCGAATCAAGCCCAACCTAACTCTGATACCACTGTTAGGGTGGGGGAACCCAACAGGGGAGTTATAACCAATGGGCTAAATGAGTGCACCATACCACTGGGTGGGACGCCACATCTTAAACCAAAACATTAAGGCTTTGGGTTTAAGGTAGTTTATTTATTCAACATCTTTGACTTACATGCGTGTCTCACAAGAGAGGATAGTTTTCTATAAAAGTGAGGGGAGAAAATTATATAATCATATATAGATGACTAAGATTAAAAGTTAATTAATGATAATTAATATTTACATGCTCATTATTTTAAAAAGTCATATGAGTTCATATTTGATTTTAATTATTCATATAAAATTCAATGGTTAAAATCCATCCTTCTTATTACTCTAATAATAAATCATTCATCTCATATAAGTTGCTCCTTTGAGTTAGGAGTTATATATATAGTATAAATATATAAGTGTACCTTTGTCTAATGAAATTTTTTATGAGTTTAATTTCTATATAAAAAAGTGTAAATAATTTTTATCTAATAATATATTATCACATCACAAAAAATGATTAAATCTCACATCCACTACTTGAAATGTTATTCAAGTGGAAAGATCTCATTGGATATGACAGCGTAAAAATATTTTCATTACAATGCATAAAAATTAAACTCTTTTTTATTTCCTTGAATGTAATATTAATTAGAGTTATTTGGAAAACTGTATACCAAACAAAAATGTTTGAACAAAATTTATTTATTATTATTTTTTGCATGAAAACATCTCACTTGAAAACATAAATTATTGGATAAAGACATATGAATAATATTATAGCTAAAAATATAAATAAAAAGATTTAATTGGATCGTATTATAAAAATATTTCACACTATAACCTATAAATTGTATAATCTATATATGTGGGAAATTAAATAAATTAACTTAGCCATGAAAAAGATAGATGCAACGTACATGGCTTGGCTAGTCATAATTCTCCCATGTCCCATATGCTAGTACTCGAAGGATTAGCTTTGCCTCAATGTAGAAAAGTGTGCTTGGGCAAAAGACAAAGCCCTATAGTGTCTCCCCTTTAAACGTTCAAAAATGCAAGTCACAGTCACACAACCCATGCAGGGCTTCTACACCTAAAAGCTCTCACAAAAGTTAAATGCGCCCGGGCATTCATTTCACTCATTCCCTCCCCCGTTTTCCCTTCCTTCCTTTCTTTCTTCTCATCAACCATGAATGAATACAAGAGTAGTATTGTTATCTGTACATATTATTTGTAGAATATTGTGTTGACACATTTCTATTAATTATTAGATGAGATGTGATTTTTAAACTAAGTAAAATTCATATCCTATTCAATAATAAATAAAGCTATCTTGATATAATATAATATATTTCATAAATGATGAGTATAAATAACATTTATGATAAAATAGGTAAGTGAGTAGCTAGATCGATGGATGGAGGGACACAACACACAGCTCTAGCCCAGCCAAAATGCTGCTACCAAACACATTAACACAACCGGACAAAACTTCCTCATATTTCCAAATCCGATAAAATAATAAAAAATAAAAATAGCAAAAAGTGGATAATGAAATGGAAACTAAAATCTGGGGGTACGTGGCAGTTGTATAGCGAAAACAGTCAAATCTTTGCCTACGCTTTGTTACTGCTCCATAGCTGTAGGGGACCCACTCTTTTTCTCATCTTCCTATTTCCTCCTTCAATTCCCTTTCTTCCCCTTGTCCTTTTTTGTTTCTTCTATTATTCCTAGCTAGCTCTCATCTGCTATTTATGTAATTTCTTCAAAGATCTTTTCATTCTTCACCACACCAACAACACGTAACTTGTAGAGACCCACAGAGTAGTAAACAATTCAAAAGAAGAAGAGTGAGGGAGAAAGCAAAGCATAGAATGAAAGATGGTGGGTCTGAGTGTAGTATTAGAAGCCCAGAACGGCGGTGGTAGTAGTAATTGTGGAAGTAGTAGTATTAGCAAGAAGATTCCTCAAGTGATTAACAAAACAACCATGATGCTTGGCACTAGCAGCATCAAAACACCTTCTCTTCCTCTTCCTCCTGAACTTTCCTTATTAGCTGCTGCTTCTTCTTCTTCTTCTTCTTCTTCGTCTTCTTCTTCTTCTTCTCAGCAGTTTCTCTATCATCAGGCACCCACTTTTCTAGACCAATGCTTTCTCTGCAAGAAGAGGCTCTTGCCAGGAAAAGACATCTACATGTACAAGTGAGTCGAGAGTCCTTTTTTTATCCAAAATACATAAACATGCCCTACTCTCTTTATTTTCTTTTTTCACTTTTTCCCCCCTACAAACCTAGATCTTATAATGTTTTGTTCCTTCTTCATCTCAACTCTGATTCTGACCCAAAAATAAATACAAGAACTCAGATCTTTTATTTTATTGTTGTTCGATGATGTTAAAGAAGCTTGATTAATTTTGTTTTTGTTTTTGTTTTTGTTTTTCTTGGTCTTGGAATTGGAATGATGAATGTGTATATGTGTGCGTGTGTGTGTGCAGAGGAGACAGGGCGTTCTGTAGCGTGGATTGCAGGTGCAAGCAGATTTTCACGGACGAGGAAGAAGCTACTCAGAAAGGGAACTATTCTCTCGCTGCCATGAGGCCTACTTCTTCTTCTTCTTCGTCTTCCTCAACTCCGCGTCATCACCGCAAAGGTGGTTTTGCATACTGATAATGGTGAAAAGAGGAAGAGAGGGAATAATAATAGGCTAGAAGGAGAAAGTGAGAAAACACCAACAATCGAGGCGTTGTTTTTTTGCTGGCATCTGCATTCCAGTTTTGCCCGTGCTTTGTTTTCTTAATGACTTCATTGTCCTTGCCTTGCTTCCTAGTATGAAGCCAAAGTGTCCTTTCAAAGTTTTTCTTTCTTTTCTTTTTTCTTTTTTTCCCTCGTTTCTTTGGCTCCTACTTATAACTGTGCGAAAGCTGAGAGAGCATTCTCAATGGTGGTTCCTGTGGTGCTTTCCCTTTCTTGCCCAGAACACACAAGGAGGTGTTTTTTTTTTTTTTTTGTCATAGTTGAATTGTTATTTATGGGATCTTGTGGTTGCTTTGTTAAAACGTTATTTTTTTTTTTAGTTATAGCAATTATTATTGCCACCAATGTTGGCTATGGCTATGCATGGTTTCGAAAGAAGATCGAGTTTTGTTAATTAATTAATGGATACTTAAAAGACATTTATTAAAAAATAAAAATATGACAGTCCTGTATTAAAATCTTTTAAAAAACATTTTTTTCTGCTTCTGCTTCTTCTGCCTTCCTGCGAGTTAAAAACATTTTTTTCGCTTTTAGTTCTTCAACGAATATTTTTATTTTTATTACAACACTAATCATTCTCAAAATAATTAAAATTGGAGACAGGTTTGTGCCTATTGGACGATGGCCATGGCGCTTGTCAAGTCATCGATCGAGCTCGTGCACCACCCTGCCTTGGCCTTGGGGCTTGTGGCAAGGAAATTAAATGGCGGTGTTTGTTTTTAACCAAGATGACAATGAACAACACAGATTAAGTTTTCTTATATAACGCGCATTAGTGGATTTTGTCGGGGGTAATACGACACTACGCTTGCATTTTCCAGAGTAACCGTAGCATATTTGGTATTTCTAGCTCTCATGGAAAGCATTTCTCCTTCGAATTATAGATTGTGTTAAACCGATATGCGAAATTTTATTTTTCCTGATGAGTACTGGCTTGCAAGCATTTTAATTAATTGTACTACTTTCTATGGAATTTACGTTAGTGTATATCTGTATTTGTTGTTGGCTTCAGTGCCCAGTAACCCCGAATGGCATGTTGGCAATGCCATGGTCGGTTGTCCATTAGCTTGCTAAAATACTCCCAACTGCCAATATAACATTTTGATTTGACTCAAAACTAATTAAGATATTTGAAACGCAATGAGACAGTTAAAATCGTGAAGTTCTCCTGCCTTGTATGCGTGGAATAATAAATCTGACTGTATGATTATATTTCAATTGTATATTTCAGCAGAAAAAGAATGAGTAAATATCGGCAGATATTTACGCCCATTTAGTCTAAAGTCATTATTTAGCAGAATATATTCTTCGACCGAGGAAAAAAATAACTCATCATCAAGAGGAGAAAATGGACTTTGGATTCATATACTTTCTTTATCCAAGTAATCCAACTGTATGTTTACTTTTCATTTTGCATTTCCTAGTTTTAATAAATGACGACGACACAATTCATGATCTAATGTAAAACGAACAGAATTCTTTCATGTATAAATTATATATGAGTTGTTTATATATGTGCACATTCTTAGCATTACTTAAATAATATTTAAAAAGCCTTTCAATGGTGAGGATGCATATCCGATTAAGTCATATCTAATTTGCACAAGAGAAGATCCTCGAAGTTTTTTTATTTTTCTTCGGTGTTCTGAACCACCAATATTTGAACCATATTGAATCTCAACTAATATTTTCAAGTTAAGTAGACTTACTATAAGACAAAATATTTTCAGCATTTTTTTTAATTTACAATTCTTAAATCTAAAATCTTAATTATTGAGAATAATTAGCAATCATTTGTTGGTATATGATAATTGGTGAATATTAGAGAGTCAGAATATTTACTTAAATTTATTTGTTAGATAATATGATATATACAATTTAATATTTATATATGGACAGTATAAAAAAATTTTATACAGTCATCTAATCATGTATTACTACATTAGTTATGATAGTTGACTTTCACAATCACTATTTAAAAAGTCTTCAAAATGAAAATTTTAATTGGATGACAACATTTTACATTAACAGTGCATCAAAAGTATGAATGACAATATTTTACAATATACTGAAGCCATAGGTTTTTTTGGGTTTGTTATACTCCCTAGAGAATAGTTATGAATGGTATTGTTGATACTAGAGGAGACAATCGTGTTGGAATTTGCTTAAAACTTTGTTTCCATTATAAGTAGAATCTACTCACACTAATGGTTACTTACTGCCAACTGCTCAACTATCACCTTACCAAGGAGAATTGACCTTATGTTTTCTATTTGGAAGATAAGTATGAATGGTTTTGACGTAAATGGAGACGTTAGTCCAATTGGATCCTACTCATAATGATGGTTGATTGCTAACACTTATGCACTTTCCAAATTTTGCTAGTGTTTCCATATGATAATTTGTTGGGGTGGTTCTGTTATTATAATTCTAGGTATAAATAATATGTCTTCTGTATTTGTGTTTGTACTTGTCACGACCTGATTTGGGCACATGACCGGCACGTGAGAAATTCCACTCTCACGTAAGCCTCGTGACCTGGAATGCTCTGTAAATATGATGCTCAAAGCTTATTTAATATAACATTCCATTTAAAACATGTAAATCATCTATTTTTAAACCATTACCTCTATCTAAAAACCTTATAAACTGCCTCTAAAGTCTGAGGCTGAATCACACTATAAACATAAGTTCTCTGTGTCAAAATATCCATAATTAATACAGTTAAGTGGTTAAGTACAAAGTCTGAATATACTGTCATATTATACAATACATGAGACATGCTCTAAGGTCAGGGACCACACGCAATGTCTTTGGAGCACTCTAGACGAAATGAAAGTGCTTTACTCAAATGGAGCTTACCACTGAATCTATAATGCTGCTGGAAGAATACCTGTAATGGAGATGAAAGTAGAGGGGGTGAGTTTGGCAACCAAAACTTCGATGTGAGTGAATCCTCACCTGAAACCCCCTTCCATGGGACATCAAGGAAACAATGCATAATATCATAATAACACTATAACGGTCTTAAAACATTTCATATATGCATATACATAATCAAATTGTCATTTTCGTAAATAAGGTCAACAATAGTCTAGTGTGAGGAGTCTGCAGTTATATCGATATGTAGATATACATATATACAAATATATATATATACTCAATTCATCATGTCACAAATTCTATAATCAGATTCTCAATTTACTTTTATACCTAAAATCATATAAGTTCATAGTATAATAGCTCTTAGAGAACCAGAAAGGTCTGATTTGTTCTAGTGGGTGCCAGACAGGCGTCACCACGAATGGTCTACTACACTCCACGGTGCGGACCACGGGCCTCTTGAGGACTTAATGTGGACACCTAAATAGGTTCCATTCTCTTGTCTGCTTTGGGAGATTGCCCTTAGGCAACTTGGTACCAAGGTTAACGATCATGTAGCCGTTAACTCATTGTATTTCTCTATAGCTCTGCGCTAACTAGATAAACAATTAAATATAAGAATCCTTAAAATCTTTTAACTCTCTGTGAACTCACGAGATCTATTGGATTCTAACGGTCCGACCTTAGCATAGCGTGGTTATCAAATCGTGTCTAAAGGGTCACGAGTTCAAAGGCATTGTGACTTCAAAGCCATAGAATATGGCTGGCGGTTATTGCAGTATACAACTCTAACAATTTGACTTTAGCATAACCATGGCTATGAAATCATGCCTAAGAGATTACCCTGTATAGACATTCGTGATTTCATAAACTCACGAGTATGTATCATGGTATTTTGAATCTCATCGATTCAAGCTCTAAGCATTGTTACATTTAATTCTCTAAAATATAATTCAAACCATCAAGTTTTCATACTAAAACTCTCAATATCATATTTCAAAATAGTTATGTTCATAATCTCAATCTCATTCTCTTCTCTAAATAGTATATTCAAGTATTAAACATTCATAAAAGCTTTCCATAATCATCATTATCATCCAATACATTTAAAATCAATTCAACAAACATGGTCCCATGAGTTTTCTCAAAAATACATTTCATGCTCTAAAATCAATAGCTCTAAAATATATAATCCAACAGTAGTTTCAATCCTTGTATAATATTTCTTCTAAAATCAATCATTAAATCATACTTTCATGAAAAAAACTCTAATATCTGAGAATATAGAAGTCATGAGAACCCACTCACCCGGAGGGGTGAGCGAGAGGAGAAGTGCTAACACCAGCAGCCTAAATAGGAGGCAGAGCGTGATGTCGTCTGAGGAGTAATGAAACTCTAAATCAACCTCCCAAATCTCTAAATACATAAGATTCATCTCTAGTAAGGTTGGAAACTTCTCCTCTTTGAGAAGTATAGAAAATCACCATAACAACAAGGAGGAAATGGACAAAGGAGAGCAAAACCAAGAGAACAACATACCTTAAAGCCTTAGGAACAAAAGATTGGGGTTAGAATTGGGAAAAGTAGGAAGAAATGGAGTTTTTGGGGTGAGAAACTGCGTTTTGGGAGAGAGAGCTGAGGGTTGTGGGTGAAAATGGTGAGAGAGTGTTCTGGAACCCGAAACAAGGTTTTTTAAATCATCACGTCGACCCATTGCTAGCTCACCGAGGCGTCTCTGCACAGCTTCATGCGTTACGTGGAGTCTTTGCGGCGCTCTTAGAGCTGCAGCTCACCAGGAGAGCATAAAAATGAGTGCAATGCGCTTTAGTTGACATTGGGCGCTCTGACAAGGTTTATCCTTGTCGGGATGGTGACTATAGTCTCCTCCTCTCTAAAACTAACTTATTACATTTCTTAATTAAAGTTAAATCATTCATTTCCTTTTTAACTTTTATTTCCTATTAACTTTTAAACATAAATGTAAATAAGGGAATACCCCTTATTTGGATTCAAAGAAAATGTCTAAAAAATCAAAATCCAACCCAATCCCAATCTACATTTTTGGGTTTTAGTTCAAATCAGAAAATTTTCACGGTTTTATAAACTTAGACATTAGAAACGGGTTGTTTAAAGATTTCAATAAATTCCTTAAAAATCACTCTTAACTCGGTTTCTCTAAGGAACAATTGCAGGGACTTTTAGTTCCAAAATGTTACTCTATCATATGGCCCTCCAAGGAGGTGTAGGAGCCCGGACTGTAAAAATTCATAACTCAGTTTGTGAGATAGGATTTGGCCCGACAGTGCGGTGGTGATGCTCTTTTTGTTCGAAAAATTTGTCTAACTCTTTTATTTAAAATTCGAGGTATTACAGTACTATCATTGCTTTTCCCAGTATTGGGATCAAGCCTTTCGTATAATTATATAAAAAAAAAAATTAGTGCATCAAAGTTAAACTAATATATATAAACTTTAAAATGTATAAGTACATGATATTATTTTATTCTATTCAGTGACTTTTTTTTCCAAAAATTCAGACAATTTTATTTTCATTATAGGATTATTATTCATGATAATTTAATATAAGAAGAAAGCTCTGGATAGAAGCGTACGGCATTAAAATTATATTTGCATCAAAATGAACAAGCAAGCATTAAGCAACATATTGTATTAATGAATCCTGATAAGGACCACTTCTTGTTGGTGTGCCCACCTTGCGGATAGACATGAGTCGCATAACATAAACATATTAAGGCAATCAAATATCATTCCCATTAAGAAGTTGTTTTATAAACAAAGCCCAACTTAAACACTCTAAATATAACAGCCTGTTTGGCAAATGTTTTTTAAACTTGTTTTTAATTTTTAAAAGTAAAAAAATTAAAAAACTTGTTTGGCAGAATAATTTATCAACATAGATTTTAAAAACTAAAAAATAGAAGTAGCATTTCAAAAACAAAAAATGGACAATAGTTTAAACCTGTTTTCAAAACTTCCGTTTTTAGAAACAAGTGAAAACACGGTGGCAAACTTGTAAAATTGTTGACTTTGTGTTCTTGCCACTTCTTCGAATCTTATTGCTCGGGTTTCTCTTATTTTATTTTGTTGGACCTCTTCTCACCTTTATCCTTCTTCTCACTTTCTCCGCCCCCAATCCTCAGCAAACCAAGCTCCTCCACAAGCCGGTCGTAGCGACCAAGCCCCTCGACCCAGCCCCTCGGCCAAGCTCATCTACGACAAGCGCTACCAACCTAGGACTTGCGAAGCTCCTTGGCGACCAAGCATCGGCTACCCAAGCCCGACAACCAAGACCCCGCGACCCCCGGTGACCAAGCTCCTGTGACCTAGCTAGCCCCTTGACTAAGCTCCTCGGCGACCTAGGCCCCACAACCCAACATTGACGACCTAGCCCCGTGATTCGTCGTGCTCCGAGGTTGTTTGTGGCTTTTCTTCTCATTTTTTTTGGATTTTTTGGAATAGGTTATTGATGATGAATAGTTTGGATTTGGCTTTGTGTTTCTGATATTGGGTTCTGGTTTGAAGATTTTGGGATTGAGATGGGTTATTGATAATGATGAATGAATAAGTTGTGGTTGATGAAGATATTTGCTGTGAAATTGTGGTTGTGGTCTTGGTTTTAATGCAATTTGCCAAACAATTTTTTGTTTTATTAATTTTAAAAGTTATTTTTTTAAAAAAATTATTTAAACAGGTTTTCTGTTTTTCACCATTATAAAGCTGGTTTTTAAATTAAATTACCAATAGGTTTTGTGATTTTTTTTATTTTTAAAAAATGAAGTTAAACTTATTTTCTAAAACAGTTTTAAAAAAATTTAAGAATAAAAACACTTCCAAATAACCTCTAAGTCATTGTGGTTTCATTCTAGTTCCTCCAAAAAATAAAATTTGTTGCTTATAATTGAGAAATGTTATTTATACTCACATTTATTGGTCACCATATCGACACAATTCTATCTACCATTGGATGGGTGTGAACCTCACTTAATTTGGGATTCACATCTCATCTAATAGTAAATACAAATATGTCGACATTATATCCTACACTGTATAAGTACAAATAACACTCTTCCTTGCAATCCCTCATTTTTTAAGGTTTGTAGTGGGGTAGCAATATAATAGTACTATGAAACTAGTAGTACTATGAAATGATGGATTGGAAACTCTTACTATTATTATAATATTTTTTCAGAGATGATATTGTTGCACTCTTATTTTTTATACTCGTAAAATATATATTTCTCTTTTCCTCATAAGTTAATTTATTTTAATGTTCTTTCGTTAATTATCTGATTTGTAACATTTAATAGTTTATCTTTTTGTCAAAGTAACTTTTCCTTTATCTCAGCCTTGATGACAATGCTGGAGAAGCTATTAGTGGAGTATGCATGAGTACACTAGATGGCAATTCCACACTGGTTTTAGCATGTTATTTTTTTTTTCTTTTCTATGTCCTCTTCATACATTTTGTTATTGGTGTTTCTTGTGTGTGTCTTTAACTATCTTCATGGCTTCCTGCTGTGCTAGTATACCACTATCCTTCTACTTATCTTTATGGTTATGATCGCATCTATTTTCAATTTGCTTGAGCAGTATCTTATCGAAAAAAGTAACTTTTATTTAAACTTATAATTTTTTTTACAAAATAAAATATATGTGGCTATATATATATAATTTTATTATTGTTATGTTAAAATAAAAAAATATTATTCTTAGTTAGTAATAATAATTGTTTTAAAAAAATTATAGATTGTCTCAACTATTAATTTCATGATATTACTGTATATTTTTTAATAGCAAAATAATAGAATTCTTCTTGTTACCTTCTTTATGATTCATTTTTATATACCATATTAACAATTTTTTATATGAATTTTAGCAGTTGAGAATATATGTAACTTTTATTTTTTAAAAAATAATTATTATAAATTACTAGTACTATTAGATGGCTTATTTAAGCTTACGAGCAAGTCTTAAATAAATTGGGTCAACATTCACTATTAAAAATATGCATGCTACTATTGGTATTATTGGCAAAAAATGGGTGAAAAGAAAAGAAAAAAAATTTCCACTACCATTATCGATGGATTTTTCGACGGCAATCCACCAAAAAACCTCGTGCCATATGGCACTAGTCTACATGCAATCATTACTGGCAGAAAAATCCACCAGTAATTTATGTGAAATTTTTTTTAGTAATAGCATTATCGGCAGATTTTTCCACCAATAAAATTGAAATTGTTCAATATTTTTTACTTTAGCAATTACAAGTAGAAAAGTTTGTCAATAATAGTGAATTTTTTTAAAAAAATAATTACCAGTAGATTTTTTGTTCAGACAATTTTAAAAAAATTATTTCTCTTACAATTACAATAATTTTCAAATTTGCTGATAATGGAGTTAATGAAACAGCGTTTTGGGTCCCCATTACTGGCAGGAAATTCACTAGTAATTCAAAAAAATCCCTTAGCAACACTCCCTAAATCAATCATGTAGCTAGCCTCCCCATCATTCTCCTATCGCCACTCTTTCTCTTCCTCTTTCTCTCTCTCATCATGGCACTGTTGCTACCCAGTGCTTCGTTGTTGTGCCTACATTTTTTGTGGTGAGACCTCCATTTTCTTGCTCTTGATATACTATACTCTTTAATCAATATTCTATTTTTTGTGTATATCCATCGCCGCTGCTTGTTGTCGCCATGGAAAAGCTAGTGGAGGAAATGGAGGCCTTGTGGTTGTGGTTGTTGGCGAAGCTTACGATTTTGAGAAGGACAGAAGTGAGCCTTGCAATGGTGGTTGGAGATTGTGGAAGAGAATGAGGGGGTGTCAGAGTGATTGTGGTTGTTATTATTGTGGTTATGGTAGTTGGGAGTGGCGGAGGTAATGGTGGTTGAAAGAGGTAATAATAACACAAAATTAAGAAAAAAAAATTGACTTTATCTGTGGAAAAATCCACCAGTAATAAGAAAATTTACTTTTTTTTGAAAAAAGTTATTGGTGAATTTTTCCATCGATAGTTTTTTGGGGGTATTTTATCTTTTTATTTTTGGCAAGTTATCGGGGGAAAATCCACTGATAATTTGTCCCATTGATGACTGGTTGACGAATTTTTCCAGCTTGCCAGTTATCAACAAATTTTTTTAAAATTCGCTAGTAAGTCCCATGATAATAGTTCCGCCGGAAAAAATCCTTCAACAATAGTTTCCAATGATGTTATTATCATGTGTCAAAATCTGCCAATAAAATTCACCGGTAACAGACATTTTCTAGTAGTGATTATACTAACTTGTTAACACTTGCCATAGATTGGAGTTGCACATTTAAGTTGTGGGCCTAAATAATCGAACCTAAATAGGTTAGGCCTAAACTAGTCAAGATGATCTATCTAAGCCTACAAGGAGCCTTAAATAGGTTAGGCTAACATTACAGTGGCTTCTTAACATTTATTATAGATTGACATGACTTATTTAGCTCATGGGCCAAATGGGTCAGGTCTAAACAAGTTAGGCTGACATGTTTAGTCTGCAAGCTATCCTTAAATGAATCTTATCAATATTATACTAGTTAATTAAATTAACACTCTTTATAGATTGGCATGACCCATTTAACTAACACTCCTAAATAGGACAAACCTAAATTGGGTTGGCCTATTTAAGCCTTACAAGGTAGTCTTAAACATGTTGTTCAATGTTATGACTACTTCTTAGTATTTAATTCGCTTTATGTATGCTTGATCCATTAACTAGTAGGTCTAAATGGATTAGCATAAATTGGTGGTCGGACTAACCTATTCAACAATCTTATGGGTCAGATCTTGCCCATTATGTACGACTAGGTTGATATATCCTCACCTCTGATGAAAAATTAAAATAAACTACAATTGAATACATTTTCAAGTTTTTTTTATTAATTCTCTGTTATCTCATTTTTTTTAATTTCTAACCCAAAGATGTGTGTGTGTCTATATATATATAGATATATAGTGGGAACCCTAAGTTTCTCGGACCTAGAAGTTATATATTTATATACTATAATTTGTTTACAAAATAAAATATATATAGCTCATAATACTATAAAATATTAATACATTTATATATAATTAATTTTTAAATTTTTACCATGTTAAGAAAACAAATATTAATAGTAACAATAGTTGTAATAATTATTTTTTAAAAAGCGAAAAGTTACATGTTTTCTCAATTATTAATTTTACAAATATGTATAAAAATAAAAATATTTATTGATATGGTAGATAAAGATGAACCACGAAGAAGATAACAAGAACAATTTTACAATTTCCAGCAAAAGTTATATATTCATCTGATTAAATGATTATCAAAGAACAACCCAGAAATAATCAACATCAAGAAATTGCCTTTTTGGTAAAATGTCAGTGGCACAAAGTGTATCGGTTAGCTTGTCAAACTGTAGAAAATAAAAGCTTTTTAGCTTGCTCAAAGAAAGTCGCATTTAGTTTTGATATCTTCTTTCATACATTTTCCATTTTGCTATCTCTTTTTTCATACATTATTCATCAGGTATATGACAGGTGGCATTTTCATATTAATAGTAGACGGGTCGTTCTTCTTGTTCAAAACTTTTTTTTTTCTCATATTCAACTCAAAGCTCTTTAATGAGGTATCATAGCTATGTCATGCAATGCAATGGGGTGTTTTCTGGTGTCTCGTATGACAGGTTTAGAACTTTTGTCTTGTATATTATTATGAACATAAGTTATTTTTTATCAAATACTTAAGTTACATTTTTACTAGTTCCTCCAACTCTTCTAGTTCTTCACCACTCTCACTTCAAATTCCCCCTCATAGTCATCATAAATTATGAATTTAATTGCTTTTCCTAATTATCAAGCAGATATTTCATAACTCATTACAATTCTAGGAGGGTGGTAGAAGGAGTTGCAACACTATTTATTGTTTAAATCTGATCTGATATGTGTAAACAAAAATATTATTGTCAATAATATGTAAATTTAAGACAGGAAAAAGGTTGTAAATCTTTTTCATAAAATCAGAATGATTGCCCAAAATATGAATAACTTCAGACTCACAGCAGCGCCATAGGCCCACCTCGCGCTCTTGCTGGAATCACCTTAATTAGCTTGCTCAAGCGCCAAGTATTATTCAAAATAGATGTTTGGAAAAGTGCACATGCAAATATTCAATTTTAAGATTCAAACTTCTATGCATAAAATAGCCAGAGGGAGTGAGAATCATGGAATATCATTCTTTCCTATGGGCCAATTCAGTTCTTGTTGAAAGATACAGCTGGGAACCACAGAAAGAGCACCAAACCATAGAGGCATTTAAGCATTGTATTCAGAATAAATGGGGCCTGCCAATCTTTTGTCTTTATTCTTTGAAAGAGTCCTTAACTCCCCCTCTTTCGCAGAGTTTACAACTAGGAATTCACTTTACTTTTCTCTTTCTGCTTTTTTTTTCTCCCCTTCTTTTCCACAAAATATATATATTCTGTGAATAATTTTAATGCTTCAATTCCACAACCAACCATCATTTACTCTTTTTACTGCCTCTGATTTGAAAGGTTGTTCACGAATTAATGATAAATAATAAAATAATTAAAATCCAATTTGCAGATTTTATTGCAAGTTGTAATGTAAAAAGTAAAATTCAATTTCAAAACTTCATTGCTCAATTGGAAGCGAGTAGTACAAACTTTATAAATTTAATTGTATGCATGGATTACATGTTGTTTGAGCCTACACTGTATTAAGTAAATTTTTATATCATAATCATTTTAATTAAGTATTTGATAATAAATACTTTAAATAAATAATAAATGATAATTAAATAAATATTTAAAATAATATTAAAATACATAAATTAATAAAAATTAATATATACATTTATAATACATGGTAAATAATATCAAATTTCATACAAAATATAATTATATATGATAAAATAAATAATTTTAAAAATTTTAAAATTAATATTTCAATTATAATTTTTTTTATTTATCTGTAAATGATTCATAAATAATATTACTTTGGTGTGTTTTGTATGTTCATTACATTATTATGATATAAAAGTGTAGAAGTTGAAAATACTATAAGAAAAATAAAATGATATATATTTTTTTATATTTGATATTGTATGAAAAATCAAGTATTTTTTAGTACCAAAAATATTTTATATTATATAAAAATAAAATTATAAAAATAAGAATTGAATTTTGATGCATTGATGGTGTAAATATTTTTTACATTATTATCCAATTAATCGTTTCATTTAAATGACTTCTTAGTTCGTCAATCTAGGAGTAAATCATTTTGAATGCATGATAATGTATGCTTAAATACATTATAGAACTCATTTATACTATTAGTATAATAAAATTATATTCATAAAATATTAATTATAAAATAAATCAATTAATAGAAATTAAAAAAATGTCAAATCATGGTAGGTAACAACGCACTATATGATAATTACCCATCATATTTGATAATTTCTTGATTTTTTTATTAGTTGATAGTGTAAAATTATTTTACATTACAAACTAATAAAAATTCACAATAGTGTCAAATCAGGCTAGATAACTAACTATTAACTATGATAATTAAATTATTTATTTATAACAATTATTTTTAATATTTTGAATCTCACTAATATAATAATATTTTATATCAATATTATTTAGTGCTAATTTTATTTATCATGTATTATTTATTTTTCAAAAATAATTAATATTTATTTATTTATTCATTTTAATATTATTGTAAATATTTATATAAATTTTATATCTTATTTATTTAAAATGTTTATTATTAATTTTTCAATTAAAAAAAGGTATTAACTTTTAACATTATTTATGAATTTTTTTTCTATGAACTAATAGTATAAAACGGTTTTAATCGTGAACCAATAAAAATTTAAAAAAGTGTCAAATTCTGTAAAAATTTGTTTACTGATATTTTATTTTATGCTATCAGTGTATAGAAATTAAATTTATAACTTTATTTTATAATTATTTTCATTATTTGGTATAATTTATAAAAAAATTAAATCATAAAATAAAATGCACCAAACACACCCTTAATAAAATCGGGTGAAGTGTAGGTTTTTTAAACAAGTGGGGTAGAGTGTCATTTTTTAATATGTCAAGGGAAAAAGTGTATTTTACCATTTTATTTATTTGTCTTTGTAATTTATTGTCATGTATGCAAACTATTTCAAACTGTGCCCCCAACAAAAGAAAAAAAAAAAGAAGGAATGAAAAGTCAATTAAACTAATGCCAAAAGAAAGTAGAGCCCTTAGTGAAGTTACGGTTCCATAAAACATAGTATTTTTTACTTGTTCCTTTCTTCCTTAATTTGTTTGATGTTATACGATGTCCATAATTAAAAAGCAAAATGCGAGGGAACTTTTACAAGCTTGGCTTCAAATTTAGTGCTTCTTTAGCCTTTTGATTACAATGCTTATCTATTGTGTGAGCCATTTGGTTATCACAAGCAACGCAAACTTACTTTGGACATGCATGATTTGGTGCTATTAAAAACAATATGAATGTTTTTCTTCTCACTTAAAATTTTCAGACATGATTTTGACACTAAGAATCATGTATTAACAACAAGAAAAGATTTCAGTTACTGTACTTCCGATTGTAATTAAATTATCAATAATAAATGTGAAATATTTTTATCAGATTCATTATTAAAGTACTACCTGAAAAATTCAGTTACTAGAAAATCTCCGCTGGCTAATTCACAAAAAAATAATAATAGTAGTTATAGTAATAATAATAATAATAACTACAATGCTCGCTATTAATGCATAATCTCCTAGATATCCAAATGATGTCTAAAAATTTTGGATGCAAATAGCATTACTCTAATAGCAAGCAACAAAGCGTGGCTGGTACTCGGTAACTGAATATTGATATTACCCATTTTCACTAAGAGGTTGCGACCAAAGCATTTAAGATCCGAAAATTTACATATATTTGAAATGGAATAAAAGTGAACTTTATGAGCTAGCGCTCAGGAATTTGAAACATGGCGTGTTCCCAAAACAAGCAAACAGAATAAAACACACAGAAGCAGTAAGAGTAAGAATTTGATTCGTATCCAAACTTGAGTACTAATTTGCATGAAATCAGATGTACAAGGACAAGAATGTCCTGCAAAGAGTTTGCGCACTGGTTGATTTAATACATACAAGTGTCAATATGGCAGCAGCATAATCACAAGACAATTCCCGCAGATGTCGATTCTTTTGTCACCTTCAGCTCTTCAGCACATATGGCTAGCCAGACTTAAAAAGTAAAACTGCTTTCTGATCCAAATAGAAATAAACAAAGTGGTTTGTTTCATGAGTCACGTACGAACCTGCACAGAGAAGAAGTCCATTAACACACTTTATTTATAAAGTGGGCTTACCGTTCCAATCATTACAACAGTAACAAGAAGAACATCATTATGCTAATTGCTAAGCAGGACCAAGCCGCACATTTGGTTTAACAGTCTGACTTTATCCGAAACAAGGAGAGAGCTAGTAGTGGGTTTAGACATAAAAAGATAAGAGATTTGTGATTTGTTTGTGGCACACAAAATGAGAATGAAATGTTTTTCTTTGTGGTACCTGCCACCTGGAACTTGTCATTAAGAAAAAAATTAGTTCAAGAACTATGACATAAAATAAGTAAATCCAATGACAACGATTACAGAACATTAATGAACATTAAACTCTTCAAAAATCAGCCAAAAGCACAGCTGGAAGCTCATCCCATTCTAAAATCGGCAAAAATAGGGGTTGGGGAAAGTGATGACCTAGGATTACTATCGAATTCCCTGAAGGTCAATTACTTCAACTTGAAAATAACATAGTCCATCAATTTGTATTACTAATTCTTGCCCCGTCATACAAGAATATGCGAAAAGGACAGGTTTTATGTTTGAGTAAGTGAAGTTTCAGCAAAAACAAGTCACATTTTGTCAAACCAGAATCATGCAATGTGGAATGTGGATATAGAAAATCACACATATGGAGAACATCAATGCAAGTGGAAAAACAGAAGAAAATATGATTTTTGAACCAACGATTAAAGAAACACAAGCTGATGATTGCCATCACAGGCCCCTCTCCTACATTTCATGATGCTGTACATTTTTCAATAAGGGTCTGTGTGCAGTGGCATCAAAAGATAAGGTATATATATATATATATATGAATGGAGCCCAATATTAACCAGTTAGAGCCAATCATATTCCCTTACTCTGAAGTCTCAAGTGTAAACTATTTAGAATCATGAATACTTGTGACTATCATATAGGTTTACACTGATCACTGAACACTGCAAAGTACTAAATCCCAGAAGATGTGTGAAATGTGGGATAACACACATCATACTCTTGTATATGTGTTATTAAAAATATAGCTAATCAACACGCATCTCTGTCTAGGTCTGCGATAATGAAACATCGCTTTTGAACAATATAATATGCCTGCATTTGCCTCCATAACAGAAAAAAGCATAAAAACTCGGAAACTAACATTGCTGAAGGAAAAACTCCCTATTCTAAATAAGTATCAATATCAACCAATTGTCTAATATGTATCCCTAAGAGCCCGAAAAGCTGAAATTCAGAGTCTACACCTCTACGGGCTAACTCAACCTGAAATCTTTATCATACTCACAAGTACTAATCACCATGAGGTTTGTTTTGGATAATTATCCCATAAACGTACGACGAAATGTTGGAAATGGGGATGTTGCAAAAAGGCAGAGACTGGTATATGGTGAACTGTGGGGTGTAGTTACCAAAGAAACTACGGGTATTTGATAACACTCGTAAAGTTCTCCAAATCCTTTCCCAAAACACTTATTCAAGCACCAGCACTGCAGCACACCAAGCTAACCCAATTGAAAAGTAACAGCTAACAAGTTAATCTTCTCTATTCACTAAGATGGAAACTAAACAGAACTGACTTCAAATCCATATACATCAAGTGGATCAATCCATCCATATCAAACTGAGCTAGTAGAACATGTTCAACTGTCACACCTGAATTATGCACCGTTGAATTCCGGATCTCCAACTAGAAATAAGTAAGTACCCTAAAGGGGTTATGAGCGTAAAGGACAGGTCGGAAGATCAACAAATGCAATAAATAATGAAGGCTATATTGTCTATGAAATCAAATGCAAGCAAACAAAGAAAAAAAAAAAAAAGCACCTAAGTTTTCAACATTAATTGTGAATTACAAGCACGGTTTAAAGCAACCGCATTTGCTGGACGGAATCAATAATTTGAAGCAAACAGGGACAAAGTTGAGAGCTTAGATCTAGTCTGTTTCATGCAAATTAGAAAGGAATGGAATGGCCCACTGGCCACTGGTTAACTAGCTAGTAATGAGAAATAAGAGTGGAAGGAGAGGGGGGAACAAGCAAGTACCAAAATTGCGACCAACGATGCAATGCCAAGTGGGGCCGTGCCTCTTATCGAACTCCTTCTTGATGCGCTCTGCAACGTCTTTCTCCACATTGGACTTCTCAAAGGCCTGATGATTGATTCAGTTCATTTCATTCACGCAATAGCAAAACACAACAGAAGCATTGTAACTGTAGTATTTTTATGGATTGATCGAAGGGTGGAAGTGACGAGAGAAAGAGAGAGGGAACTAACGGTGACGGCGATATCAACGGCCTCCTTTTGCATGTCGGGGAGCATATCGGCACTCTTGATGATGATTTTCTTGGGGGCGGGTGCGGGTGGTGGTGTGGGTGTCGGAACTGATGATATGATTGGTGATGGCTTTCGATCTTCGGAGTTGGGTTTGGCCATTAGAGCTCCTCCTCCTCCTCCGATGTTGTTCTTCTTCGTGTCCTCGCCGCTCATCCTCCTCACTACTCACGACGACCAAACTCTCTGTCTCTCTATGATGTTGTTGTTTTGTTGTCTTCCTGTCTTTCTGTCTTGGCTTTAGATTTTACTACCTTTCACTGCATAGTCAAGTGTGAGGGTACTAGTTAGTTGGTGGTGTGGTTTCTGGTTTGATCGATGGATGGGGCTCTCCATCTTTCTCTCTCTGCTTTTAATGTGTACGGACATTTCTTAGATTCTATGTTTCCCCCACTTTTCTTTTTTCAGAAAAAAAAAAAAACTATATGTTGCCTTCGGATTAAAGTAAGTAATTTGTTTTGGAATGGTAGCAGATTATGCAAACGAAATAATTGATCCCAGCATATGGAAATCATTATTTTTTGCATAAACTTTTTCGTAAATAAATTCTTGCGTTCATTACAATTAAAAAGGGTATAAGTTCATTTTTGTAATACCCAAAGCTAATGGTATGAATTTACACATGAACCAACAGGGGTTGATCCAAGTGATAAGCGGCTCAGTTTCGCAGGGTTTTGAGTTCGAGCCCAGTGTATGCAGAAAATTCCCACTGGGAGATTCATCCACCACAACCAGGTGTGCAACCCCAGTTGGATTCGGATGTAATCAAGGCAAAGCTCCGATGAATCAGGTGGGCAATAAAAAAAAAATGAATTTACACATCAAGCACAACGGTTAACTTTAAGTAAAAATATTACAAGCCAAAGTTTCTAATATAACCACTTAATGTCATTTATTACAAACTGAATATTTCTAAAATTCACAATATAAGTCACACATTAATTATACATAAGTCCATAAGTTCTTAGCAGCTGCTATCCATTTAGTGTTACTCGATTAATTTGAAACCACTATAAATAAAAATAAAGAAAAATGAGAATTTAAAATAAATTCTTAGTAGAAAATGAATGATTTTAAAATATTTGAATTATGGTTGGTTTTACCCATGTCTACACGGAAAATACACAAAGCCATGGTAACGTTATGTGAATATAATCAGTTATCATAAAATATGCCATGTAGAGCATGTCATGCATATCATATCAAAATTATGATTTCTTTAGTTTAGTTTTTCATTCATTTACTTACTTGTCTCACACATAGTCGAAGACCTTGTCTTAGGGAATTCTCATTCTTTCCTGTTGCTCTTATATCGCGACGACAGAGTAACACTTTTACGTCATTCTAACCTAGGCAGGTAATATAAAAGGATCTTATATGTATCCCTCTGTCTTGTCAGTGGTTAGTGACAAATTTTAATTGATCATATTCTTTTGAAATTAGTTAGTGTGCATAAATTTACAATGAGGAATCCATACAATTAATCCATAAATAAAACCTAAATAAAAGCTCATAAGATAATTAACAATTTAAATACTGAAACATAAATTAAAATAAATGCACAAGATTTATAAATTCATATACAATAACCTTCACTTATTTTTAGTATTAATTTTTAATTTTATTTTTACATCTAATTTAGATTCCTTATAGAAATTACAATAAACATTGACAACTCATATTAACATAATATTATATAAACAATATGAAAAATTCTAAAATAGAATAATGATAAATTTATAACATAAATAGAAGGAATATTGGGCTACCTTGAATTAAATAATGAACCAAGTAAATATAAAAAAATTAAAATTAAAGGAAGAAACCGAAGCGGCGGTAGTTCGCATTAAATCAGTGGGGAGAGAAAATGATCATTTTAGTATTATTTTAATTAATATTCAAGTCTATAATCATCAATAAATATAAAAGAATGACAAAATAAAAATAATAATGATAAATAATAATAAGTATCTATAATATAAAATGATAGTATATAAAATGAGTAGTAATAATAATAACTGCAGCTATCATTTTATTTTGCATAAAATAAATTCATTTCCTATCTTTAAATTGATACAGAGATGAAGCGATATATCTACACACAATAAATTTTACACTGCTTCCTTCTCTCTTTCTCTTTTTTTTTTCTCTCTCTCTCTTCCTCTCTTGCATTCTCTCTCTCTCTCTTTCTCTTCTCTCTTTTCTTTGACACACATACACACACAACACACACAAAACACATATATATAGAAACGTTATGCCAACAAAATTCATTCTTGTGGGTAAAATGTTGTGGGTGAGTATAGTGCTCAATGCGCTGCCTCTTCCTTTTTCTTTTTTTTTGGTTTGTGCTTTCTTTTTTTGTGCAAAAATTATACACCTAATTATTGAAACTTAAATATTATTACTTATTATTCTTAATAAATTTTATTCTTAATTTAGTATGATATATTATGAGTTTATTGTTACTAATTTATAGTCTTACTTTACATTGTTAATATTTGTATTTTAAAATTTTGGTTTAAATTTTAAAATAGATATTAATGCAAAATTAGTAAGACAAATAAAATATTTATGTTAGATACATGAATTAAACTATTACTACACAAATTATTATTTATATTGTATTATATTTTATATATATATATTTGGATGTTACACATTTTGGTCCTTAAAATTATAAATGTATTTTATTTTAATCCTAGAATTTCGAAATTAACTCCTTAAGTCCTAAAATTTCATTTCATATATCACTTTAAGTCTTAATCAAATAAACATTAGTCAACTATTACTGTTCTGCTAACATGATATGTCAAGTGACACATGACATGTCATGTGTCAATGACGTGCCACGTTGATCCTACGTGACATGCTAGCATTGAACCGAATTAAAATGGGCTCAGATTAGTTCCTAAAATTTTTAAATATGTCAAATTAGTACTTCAAATTTTCTAAAATGAGTAAAGAAAACAAATTCAAAACCCCAGATTTCTCATATTTTGCTTTATAAAATCTAAATCATCAATATTTCTTAAGGGTAAGGATCTTCTAAAGTGAGGATCTCACTTTAGAGGGTAAAGTGAATGGATTTTATCATTAAATTAATAAAATTAAAAATGAGGACCTCTTCACTCTATTGATCTAAGGGTGAAATCCATCACTTTACCCTCTAAAGTTCTCACTTTAGAGGATCCAAATTCATTTTTTAAACCCACTTATTTCTCTGTCATTTTCACACTATACGTAGACAAAGATCTTTATCGAGTAAAAGTTCAATTGATCCCTGAAATTGTAAGTGTGCTTCATTTTACTCCTTAAAATTTTAAAATTAACTTTTTAGTCCCTAAAATTTTATTCCGACATCATTTTCGTCCCTGATCAAACAAACGTAAGTCAACTATTATTGTTTTGCTAACATATCATGTTGATGTGGCACCAAATTAAAATAGACTTGGATTAATCCTTGAAATTTTCTAAAATGTATCTAAAAAGTCTCGAATTCCAAATTTCTTATTTATGCTCTGTAAAATCTAAATTCTCAATATTTCGTAAACTCACTCATTTCTCTTTCATTTTCATACCCTAATTAGACAAAGATCTTTTTCACATAAAATAATAATTAGAAGAGAATGTATTACTAATAGGCTATTGTTATTAGATGAGTGATAAGCAATTTAATCCCTCATAAATTTGAGAACATGTTAGGAGGAAAAGTAAGCATGCATACTTTATTTTAAATTGATATAATTGTGTTTATCCTATTCGCATTAACATCCCCAAAGTGGTGATAGTTTGCTATGATCCACTATCATCCAGGTAGAATGAGAGACACGATCCTTTATTTGAGCTCAATTAAAACTTCTCATATTTGAAATGGTTTGTGGGTATATTCCATATGTGAGTAGAGTTTTTTTTTTTTATCCTTATCATGGTAGATTACTTTGATACCAAATTCTTTCTCAAATTAAAACTAAAAGGTGTCAAATAGCCCTTTGACGTACTCTATCCATGCTTAATAATATAATGTTTCTCCTATATCATATTTTTCATATTTTAAATCCTAATTTGTTTCAAGAAATATATTGTAATACCTAATAAGTTTAAATATAATCAATTAATGACCTAAAAAAATTTACAGTCAATTTATTAAAACTATATCACTTTCTTTTTTTCTTTACTTGCAAAGTATGAATGTTAGTATGTTAACATAATGATAGGAAGAAAATGTAATGAATTGGATTTGCTATAATGATACTTATTAGTTAAGTTATTGTATCTCGTTGACTCATTTCTAAATATTTTTATATATTTGTTCATGTTGTTCTATGTGGAGGAGAATTTGGACTAAGTAGGATGTGAAAATGAGAAAAAAATAAGTGAGTTTAAGAAATATTAAGGATTTATTTTGAAATAAAAGAGAACAAATTTAGAGATTTGAGAATTTTTTGACACATTTAAAAATTATAGGGAATAAACTGACCCTATTTTAACCTGGTACCATCAGTGTATCACGTGTCACTTAACATGTTATGTCAGTAAAACAGTAATGATTGACTAATGTTTATTTGACCAGGGACTAAAATGATCCATAAAATAAAATTTCACAGGTTAAAGTAAATGTTTATTCAATTGAAAAATAAAAAAACTCTTTTGAGAAAATTTTAAAGCCCTTCACAATTCACATGAGTTTTCATGGAAAAATTAGTTTATCTGTACCTTCTTTATCTTTTTCCCCTTGAATTAATTTTACAAACTAAAAAAAACTAAGGAAATAGTCGTTATCTCTATGTCAAGGTTTTTTTTATGCATATCTTATTCCAAGCTCAAGACAGCACTAACAGCGATAATGTCTCATAAACATGCTGTTTCAATTTATTTGGGTCAAGTATAGATGATCGTTTTTTTGTTTAGAAGTATATATAATAATTTTTAGTTTAATTTTTATGTAATGAAGTGTAAAATCTTTTTTATCACATCAGTAAAAACACTACTACATAAAAAATCATATAAATAGAATGATTTAATTGCATGATAGTATAAGAATTTCTTATATAGTGATTAAAAATTAAACTCAATTTTTTTTAAATAGATAATAATTAGAACAACATGACTATTGTGCAATATCTTGTTTTTTTTTTAATTGTCGAGAACCAATACCATTTTTGTTGGGCTACACATGGTGATGCAATTTTCTAACCCAAAACTTCACAATTAGTCTTAGTTGCCAAAACAATAGCCCGTCTTACACAAGCTGTACTGTTTGTAATAAAATAGAAAGTTGATTATAACAAAAAAGAAGAAAAAATGAAAGTTGATCTATGATCAAAAAATGGAAGTTGACCCAAAAAATAATAAGAGTTTAATTTACGTGTATTACTAATGTAATTTTTTTTCTATATTATTATCTAATTATATATTGATATGTCAATAAAAATAATTGAGTTTCACATTCATATTTTTAAAAAATAAACAAATTAGATGAAGTAATTGAATAATAATACTAAAAAAATTTATACTATTAATATATCAAAATCAAACGTAAATAATAAAGAATAAATTCCTATTTCAATCATAGGAATAAAAATATTATTAGACAAATTGATCCCTTAAAAATAAATCACCTTTTAGAATATCTTACAATTAAAAATGTAAAACAAATGGTTTTTCCTCATTTATATAATTGTTCAATTTAGTCCTTGTTAAAAACACAAATAAATGAATCGAAATATTATAAAGAGACTAATTTATTATATATTTACAATCGTAAAGAGCTGCAAAATATGACATTTTTGAAGAAATCAGCTTGAATATTCACCAAACGATAAAATAAAATAACAAACATGGGGAAGCGTGAACCTTTGAAGATAATCGTGCAAGCTGCAAGTTGCAGCCCATATCTGATCTCTCTTTTTTTTTTTTTTAATAATATTTTGGTCTCAACCCATATCTCATCTCATTTCATCTCATTTTTCCGGGTCTAGGTGGCGCTTGAAGGTTGACCAAATACAGTGTAACACGCAGACCAGAAAAAAGCTAACACAAAAAAAAAACCATGAAATTATAGGTGTCTCATTTTTCACAGAAAATTAAGATAATAATAATTTAATAATTTAATTCTTAAATTTTAAAATACTAATTCAATTAATCATTTTTTATAATCTAAGTTATTTCATGCAATTATTATCATAGAAATTAATCTGAGTTACTTTTGCCAATTTTAAAGATTAAATTGATAATTTTTTAATTTTAGAAACTATAATAAAATATACATGTAATTTAAGGACCAGAATAAACACGTACTCTATTTTCATATATTTATAAAGTTAGCTATAAGTTAGTTACCCAAATTTTGTATGAATAGGACTACATGTGATATTTTATTACATATTAGCAAAACTTTATTTAATTATATTTCTTTTTTTTTATAAAAAATTGTTTAGTTATAAATTTATTTAGAACTAAAAAAAAAAATCTTGAACTCACCCAATTTTATTTCAGCCTTAGGCAGCAGCTGGTTAATGTATTTATTTACATTTTTAATATTATAATATAAAATAAATATAAAAATTATTAATTGTAAATCTCACCACCAAGTAAGGTTGAAATGATATTTAATGAATAAAATTCGAATTATATTACGCAATATTTCATAAATACTTAAAGCCTATTTGTTTTGATTTTTGGAAGAGTCAAAAATAATTTTTGAAAGAAATAAAAATTATGTTACTTTGAAAACAAAAAGTGTGTTGGGATTTTTTTTTTCCATTTTACAATGAAAAGAATATAAATCAAATTATTATTATTATTATTATTATTAGTATTAGTATGTGGAAAGGAACAAATACTATATACTTGTTCATAATAATATTACTTTCGTTCTCTAATAAGTATTTAACTTCACTTATGTACACATATTAAAGAAAATGATTGGATAAATTTGAAATTGAAGTAAATTTAAATATATTTTACAATACTATTTTTATTATCTATCTTAACACTCTTTTTCACATTTAATCTATCTACTAATTCTCTTTGTCATAAGAGTATCAAGAATATAAATCAAATCATAAATTATTATTATTATGTGAAAAGGAACAAATACTATATATTTGTTCATAATAATATTACTTTTTTTCTCTAATAAGTATTTATCTTCACTTATGTACACATATTAAAAAAAATAATTGGATAAATTTCAAATTGAAATAAATTTAAATATATTTTATAATACTACCCTAATTACTTATTCCAACACTCTTTTTCATATTTAATCTATCTACTAATTATCTTTCTCATAAGAAAATCAAGAAAAAAATTAATATTATCTAAAATTTTTAAAAAATGAATAATAATCAAAAAGTAAAATTTTATAAATAAACCAATATCACAAGTTGATAACAAAACATGCTCCCAATCGGATAGGCGCTATGGCACCAGGATTGGCATGGCATGGCCCCGAATGATGTATCGTGATTTTCGAGGGCATAACAAAATCTCCTCGCTTGCCATTCCCCATCATCTTACGCCAAGCGCGTGCGGAACACAACATCGATAATATTTTGACTTTTCGGTATGAAACTTGGTGCAATTCTTGAGCTTGAATTTTGGTATTTTACTCACCATATAATGTCAGTACGTTATTATTTGTTTAATATTGTATTAGAATATTAATAAACTCATCGTTTCACACAACTAATACCGAAATTAAGATAATTTAATAAATCATTAGATCTTATTGAGGTTAAGTGTGAGAAGTGAAGTCCCACATCAGTTGAAAATGGACTAAGTGAGTAATATATAATGTGGAGAGGAGCCATGACTCATTACCTTTAGGTTTTGGGTCAAGATGTAGTGTTCATCCTGGTATTGTAGTGCTTTCAAATCAGATTTAAAAATTTAAAATCTTAGTTCAATGGGTTAAAGTTTCTCAAATAATACTAATACATAAAAAAAAATCTATATTTGCAATAGCAGGAAAGATATTTTTAATTTCATAAAAAAATAGGTATTATGTATATCAATTTCTCCAAAATTTAAAAAATTATTCGTGTGATTAATTCAATAACATGCCAGTAATATTTTTATTTTATTTACCTTGTATTCATTAGTTGTCCTCCTTATATTTTAATTTACCCTTGATTACATGAAAAATTTATAAATCACCTAAAATACGTAGAAGATTTATTGATTTAAACGGATTGATAGTCGTTTTTTTAGTACAGTTTCAATTCAAGTCTTATAAAAAACAATATCGTTAAAAAAATTTATTCTTATAATAAGCTGATCAAGTTTTAAACATATAAGAATTGAGCTAATAAAAAAATATATTAAGGGGGTCTAATAAAGTCTTTGGCAATGAGCTATAATTCAAGTAATACCTTTCCTAACCATTGGGCCAGCGAGCTATTAGTATTGAAAATAAGGGGTTTAACCCTCAAATGCTCAATTCTTCCCCCATTCTCTAGCTTCACTAGGAGTTTTTTTTTGTTAAATAATAAAATAAATACTTCATATACTAATAAGAATAAAAATTATAATTATTTTTCTCTTAAATTATAAAATAAAATTTAATATACATTTTAGCCTTTTAAAATGTATGTCTATTTCGCTTTTATCCCTCAAAATATAAAAATAAATAATTTGATTGTTGAAGTTATCGAGTTGTTGCTTAAATTAATTTTTATAGTAATTCAAATGAGTTACCTATAATGGATTAAGCTAGTTTTTATGATTATCAAGAACTAATTTAAATAAATTTTTACAATTTCAAGGATGGAAAATATATTTGATTTAGTATTTTTAATAAATTTTTTATTAAAAAATTATTTTTCATTAAAGTTCATCGTATTGACCTTTTCTTACAAGTTAAAATAATTTTGTAAGTTGTTAGTAAAATTTCAAATATAAACTGATATTAAATCGATATAAATAAATCATGAGTTTAATTTCTATGTATTGATAATGTAAAATTACTTTACATCGTCATCAAATCAGATCATCTTATTTGCATGACATTTTAAATAGCGAGAGTAAAAAAATTTTATACTATCATTCAATCATTCATTAACATATCATTAAAATTATTAGACATATTTTACGTGTTAACTTTAAATAGTTAGTATTTTTTAAAACTTTAAAAATT
>CM062347.1:58780850-58796620 GCA_031216105.1 Dalbergia cultrata
AATATTTCCTTAAAAAGCAATACTTCTTCATATGATTATTTACTGTTAACTTTAGTATAGAAAATGAATTCTATCTTCAGATATCTAACTCTTTCAAGATGAAGGGGCCATTTCCTCCTTCTGAAGCATTTGTTTCTATCCACCTTTGTTTCCAACAGGAAATTGCTCCAAACTCCCCACACATACAAATACACACACCTGCATATATATGGGAAATGCTGAATTTCATGCTCTTTTCCCCCTCAAATCTTATTTTCTCTAGCAAGACATAGTTGTATAGATTTCTTTTTGTTGTTTGTGTGTGTGTGTGTTTCAGGGAAGGGGGGGTTGAATTTGCCCCTGTGCTTTACAGAGTTTGTTCTACAATTGTCTATAATTTATTTTCCTAGTTCTTCTGATTGACCAAGAGCTCTTATTGTGTGTGTGTGTGTGTGTGTGTGTGTTGGATTCCCTCTTTGTTATATATTAATATTAAGAATCATGAACAAGATATCCCATCCGGGCCATAAAGAGGAAAACGGAAACAGAATACATTTATGTGTTTTATCTATAATTGCTCTGTAATTTAGTGACATATTACATTGGTCTGTCACTGATGCTTTTAATTTGAATGTTAATGGGCAGTTAATAAGTGGCAAGAGTGGTTATGATTTCAACTCTGTAAGGAGATGGACCAGCCAAAAGAAACTGGGATATGGCCTTCATGAATGTGATAAAGTAACCATGTCAAACACTTTTTCCGTTTTTTCTCTCTTAGAATCAACATGCTGATCTTTTAACTATTTTGTTGATTTTCCCAGATATTTGTACCTATCCATCAAGAGAACCATTGGTGCTTGGCTGTTATCAATCAGAGAGACAAGAAATTCCAGTATCTTGACTCACTGAAAGGAATGGATACACATGTGCTGAAAGTGCTGGTAAAATTTTTGGTCTATTTAGTTATCTAATAAAATTTCATATTCCAAGCTCATGAGTTATTGTCTCATTTCATGCTGGAGTTAATTAAATAGGAAACTGATGAAAGATATTTATGTTTTTACATTAGGCCGTTGCAAAGTTTATCTAATGTTTATCATTGATGCCTTCCAGGCTAGGTATTTTGTAGATGAAGTAAAGGACAAGGCTGGAAAAAATATAGACGTCAGTTCTTGGGAAAAAGAATTTGTAGAAGACCTTCCTGAACAGAAGAATGGGTGTGTATAATAATCTTCTCCATATGGGATCATCCTTAGTTTGGTGTTTTTTCCCCTGCTCTTTGAATAATGAGAAAAAAAATTCTGCAGTTAAAAATAGAAGTGCTAATATATATCCTCTGAAGAAAGTATAAGTTATTGGTTCAAAGTTCAGACTGCTTCCGTTATAAAATGAATCTTCTTGCTAGTTTAAAATTAAAAATGAAATATTATTGTGTAGATATCAAATATGAAAAAGGAATAACTAGATAAATGGAAGGGAGACCTGATATCATTTGATTGGTGATAAGCAAACAGTCAAATACATATTTTTATGCATTTGCCATTTTTAAAACTTGCATGAAGCTCTATTTAACTCTTGGGTTGTTTTTATTGATTACTTGTCGTTGAGATATTGTTGGGAACTAAGAATTTTTCTAGGGGCTTAGCACGGTGAAAATTTCTCTTCTGTTCCTTTAAGGCAGCCAAGCTGATCATTAGTAAAGGTTGCTACTAATGAACATTGTTCTCGGTCACCAGAACTTGATAATATGTCAAAATGGTTGATAGAATTTGTTTATTTGACTTATTGATTAATTTTAGAGGCCAATTCTTAATCATCATTGGATATTCGGATAAAGACTTTCTGCTTTTCTTTTGTTTTCTATATGATGCTCTCAGAAGGATTTCTTTAATGGTGTAAGAGTCAAAATGGAATGAATGTTTTTAGACACCTGTCGTATACAATTACCTTCCCAATTTTCATATCTTTCATATTCCCTATAATCTTGCACACCATGTTTTCAGGGCTTATTGTAGCTCTGAACAGTTTTTGCAATAGTTTGTGGGTGAATTATTTTCTAAATGTATGTTTATATTTGAACAGGTATGATTGTGGCGTGTTTATGATCAAGTATGCCGACTTTTATAGCAGAAACCTGGGGCTGTGTTTTAGCCAGGTAAGACACAGATTCCATTTCTACCAGGAAAGTTATGCATTTGTTTTCTATTTATTTTGTGGTGTTAAAATATTTTTCTTTTTCTCAAATCAATAACTTGGTGAGCCGCCATTCACCTGTGTTTGATAAGGAGAACATTCTTAGTGGCGAGAATTTTTCATATCAAAGCATTTCAAGTCTCGTTAGTCGTTAATTGCTTTTATCATTGAATGGATTCATATCTTGAGCCTCTTTTTTTTTTTTTTTTCCTTTCCTTGCAGAGGAAAACTCGTTTTCATAACTACTATTTTTTATATGGTTTCAGAATTGGATTTTTCTTTTCATTTGTAGGAACACATGCCTTACTTCCGGCTTAGAACAGCTAAGGAAATCTTGAGATTAAAAGCTGACTAAGCAAATGAGCGACCATTCATCAGTATTCCAATACGTCGTTGCCCATATGTGATGTTCGGCATGACTGCATGAGAGTAAATATCAATGAAGAGAAAATCGAACCGGACCGACTGGTTCGACCAGGAATCAGTCACCTGGCTGGTCTGGTTAACCTCAAAAAATCGGGGAAAGTCAAAACCAAGAAAAATTGGGAAAATCGGGGAATCGAACCGGTTGGACCGGTCCGGAGCTTCTTTTTTTTTTGTTTCAAAGCTTAAATATTAATATCTTGTGGCAATCATAGAGTAAAAATTAAAAAAAAAAAATGGAACCAAAGAAGGGCACTAACAAAGATTGTTGAATTATCTTTCTTCTCTCTATCATTTGCAGGTTGCTTATCAACAAATATTGTTTTCAAATACTTTTTTGACCATGTTGTGAGAGTGAAACTAGAGAAATTTTATATGGATTATGTTTATTTTTATAAACCTATGAATATATATATTTTTTTGTGTTGATTATATTAATGTTAATGATTTAATAGATTTTTTATATTCTAACCGGTTAGACCTCAATTGAACCGGTTGGACCTCTAAACCTTTAAACTAGTATCTTGACCAATTCGATACCTGGTCCGGTTTTCTCTTCCTTGATAAATATAAATATAAAGACCATTGATGTCCAGTTAGCAGGGCACTTTTCGATAAAGGGTCCTTCACTGCTGTCAATATCTTGTCGACAGCCACTCAAGAGTTCTGGCATTTGTTAGATTGGAGACAATGGACTGACTATACTTAATCTTCCCCTTATCCAGCTATAGCACGATGGTATTGTAGAATGCACTTTTTGTATCTGCTAAACAAGTGAATAATTAGATGAAGCATTTTTTAATTTTTTGAGACCATGAGAAATTCTTACAGCTTCATGGTCATACTACTGCAGGAGGACAAGGGTTATATAATCTTTCTATACAAGATTTGTGTAAGAAAGATTTGAATTAACATCTTCCTTCTAAGAATCAAGATTGCTTACTATTTCAACTAACCCTTTGTGGATATTAGATGAGGCATTTTATTTTAGGTTTGAGGTGTTAATTGTGTATTGGTAAATGTGCTGTCTTTTTTTCCCTGTGTTGTTTATACTATTTGCATTGTTCTCTACTGTGTTTTGGACCTGTCTGTAATATGATGCCAGAGCTCATAATGCAAGCAATTGAAATCAACGAAGGAACCTGATAATTAAATTGGTTTTTATTATGGCATGCTCTGATTTCATAAGATGCGACATTAAGCAGCATTTTAGAGAATTCCTTTTGAGTATGATTGGAATTACCAAATACTGTCGCTTTCTGTTTATAAATACTCCTCAATGCTTTTATCCTTGTTGCCATCCTTCACGAGACGACAAGGTACTTTTGCACACAAATCAATCAATGGTTTGAATCCTTTAATTTTGCATGAAGAAGTGAACTTGAGACGAGGTTTCAAGCCTCAATCACCAACAGCATATGAACTAAAGGTTGGAAAAGGAAATAGTGTGGCTTGACACTTGGCAGATAGTCACTGGGTAATTGAAAACTCTACTTCGGATAGTGCTCCTAGCGTCACGCTTCGTTTGAACTAAAGCTTTTTGTTTAGAAATAAAAGTTTATTTTTGTTTTAAGTCTAATTTGTCAATTTTGTTATGGGCACTTAAATTAAGAATTGATCGTCTAAAAGTGGTTGGTTACAGTGAAGATAGATTGTGGCCTTGAATGAATTTTACTTGTAATTTCAGAGGTTTAAATTTTAAAATTGTCATACTACCATTTCTAAGTTGAAATTACGTGAATAATATTTTAAAAAAAAAAAAATTCCATGTATTACATTACAGGAGACATAGCAAAAATATGATTTAATTTTAATATATTGATAATGTAAAAATTTATTATATTATCATCTAATTATATATTGGTATTTTATTAAATATGATAAACTTTAATATTTATTATTTAAAAGGTCATATAAATGGAAGAACTTGATTAAATGATAGTGTAAATACTTTATTGATTGTCAATATACTTTTTATATAAGTACATGGACATGTACATATTTTGCCCCCCTTAACTTATTATATTTACCCTGCACTAAGTAAAAAGTTATACAAAACATTATTTTTTTTTTTGTCAAATATAAAATATCTTGTTATACTTATGCATCGTTTTTGACCCCTACTCTTTTTTCTTGGTACAACTCTTTGTCCCCATATTTTTGGTCGAATCTATGCCCCCGATTTTATTTTGTCTGAACTTTGCCTCGTAAGTTACTACCCGAGGTGCTTGGTGAACAAAACCACTTTTGTTTTCTGTTTTGGGTCAGGGTGAACAAAGCCCACAGGCTTAAAGCCGAGGTAAAGTAGTGAAGCCCAAAGAAAGTGAAGCTGTGAGATTGGGCCTTGTTTTGGGCATGGCCTTGAAAATAAATATGCGTTTGCTAATCAACATCAAGCCCTCTCTCTCTCTCTCTCTCTCTCTCTCTCTCTCTGGTTTGGCTCGCACGCTCCCTCGTCTCTCTCCATTTCCATTGGCAAACCCATCCTTCCAACTGAGAGAATCTCTTGTCTGCAAAAATATTGGTTTACCAGGACCTCATCACAGGTACCCTCCCTTTTCCCATTCATTCCCTCCCCGATTTTCCTCATCGGTCTTGAATTTGTATTCCTGTTATCAGCTTCCCTTTCAATTCGCTCTTTTCATGTCATATTATCTTCCAATTTGCTGCAGCTTCACATCCATTTAGCTCTTGCACAATATTTTGATTGTTTTTTTGTGTTTGGATCCGTTCCGTTGTTTACTTTAAAATTGTTGGCCGATATATTTATGTTTCGGATATCTGATTCAGATGCTTGATTAGAGTGAATTCTCAATGCAGTTTTTCATCTTATTATTAATTCGCAATCACCCTTTTAGCTTGTTTCCCGTCACAAAATATTCTAAAATATATATTTTTTTTTAATGCAAAAATTCGATCATACGCAACATCTATGTGGCCTGAGTTAATACTTAAAGTCCTGAACTTTGAATAATGCCAAAGGATTCATGTTATTGAAATTAAATTGTCGATCTACGTGGAATGTGAATCAATTGAAACATGAGTTGAGAGCCAATTTAGAGTCCGTATCATACCGCTGTTTGCCTTCTTTTTTTTTTTGGGTATCCGACATATTCAATTGAACTCCAGGCATGTTTGTATTGGTTCGGTTGGTTTGATCATTTAGGAGCTCCTTTGATTATGAAGTGTACTGTTTTAAATGATGTATGCTATTGCTGCTTCATTTTTTCTTTGACTTTAATTTTGATGCACCCGCGGAGTAAAAGGTTTAATTTCCAATCGTGTATTGCCACGTAAATAAATATATTTAACTTTCACCTCCGTTACTTGAAAAGCTATACAAATGGAGAGATTTAATTGGATGATAATGTAAAACTCTTCTACACTATCAACGGATCAAAATTAAAATCTCTTTCCTTTTGATAGATTCCTTTCAGGTTAAGTTCTATGCAGTGACAGTTTGTAAGTCAATAGAATTTCACTAAAACCACAAATTGTGGTTGTTTGTTGTGATAATATTTGTCACTTATTTTATTCTATTAGTTGACAATGTAAAATTGTTTTATGCTGTCAATGTATAGGAATTAAATTCTATTCCTATTGCCCTTGTTTTATCACAAAAAATGTTATGGTTGAATTCATGGAGTAACTTTGGTCATATATATTACATTATGTAGGTGATGAGCTTCTCTCGGACTCCTTCCTATACAAAGAAATTGAGAATGGAATGCTGTGGGAAGTTGATGGCAAGGTCAATTAGTCTTGTGCATTTATCTGGCTTTTCTTCTTTGAATATTAATCTTCAAATACTATTAGCTCGTTTTTTTACATAATTTGATATTAAATTTTTGTAATAGTTTGGTTGCTTGTGATATAATACACGGTGACATGGCTGACAAATTTGAGACTCTTTTCCATTGGTTTGCAGTGGGTTGTTAAGGGAGCTGTCGATGTAGACATTGGTGCTAACCCTTCTGCTGAAGGTGGAGAAGATGAGGGCGTTGATGACCAAGCTGTTAAGGTTGTTGACATTGTTGACACATTCAGACTTCAGGTTTGGTCAATCACACTCCTCTCTTATTGTTGAATTTTAGTTATTTCTTGGTTTATGTTCAGAGTATAAGCATTTTGTTATTTAATTATTTCAGGAGCAACCTTCTTTTGACAAGAAGCAGTTTCTTGTCTTCATGAAGAGGTATATCAAATTGTTGACACCCAAACTTGATGAAGAGAAACAGACGCTGTTTAAAAAGCACATTGAGGGAGCAACTAAATTCCTGCTCTCCAAGATCAGTGATCTTCAGTTGTAAGTGCCACGTGTGTATATATATTTATATATATATATATATAATTGATTTGTCTGGGATTTGATCATTCTTTTTGTTTTAGGGCCTAGTAATTGTCGAAATTAATGTACACTGAACAGAAGTTATTTTCCCCATATATGTAGTTTTGTTGGAGAGAGCATGCATGACGATGGTAGCTTGGTCTTTGCCTACTACAAGGACGGTGCTACTGATCCCACATTTCTATACTTCGCATATGCTTTGAAGGAGGTGAAGTGCTAAGCGACCTACCTGGCTTGGGAGCTTGATGTCTGTACTCTGTAGCTCTAGCATCATCTCATCTATTTTTTCTTTTACATTCTATAACAAGTAGGGAAATTCCCTTGGTATTTTGCTTTAATGGTATTGTTATTGTTGTGATTAAACAATCTGACAGTGACTAGGGGAGACGTCTTGTGCTTCATCCCCACCAATTTTTTATCAATGGATCCGATGCAATTTAATTTATTATTCTTCTTGTGCTAGAACTTCATTGTCCCTCTTAACTTGTGCCTACGTACTTGAAATAGTTAGCTTAATTTCAAATCCTCGTACCAAGTCAACTTGATATTGTTCTCAAATTCGTTTCCTTAATTGCTCTACATTTCCATCTTTCCCAACTAAACACCGGTTTATGTTTTGCGGCGGAAACAGTTTTCCTATCCAGTGGTTAGTGGTTTATCGTAGATGTTCTCGATCTTACTCATTAACAATTTATCATGGGTCGGTATTATATGATTGGTTATTGGTTTGAACGAGTGGAAAATGTCGTTAGCAATTATTGGGGTGGATATAAATTTTCCTTAAAAGCTCACGTTCTAGCTGCAATTATTGTGCTGTAAAGTTTGCAAAGTGTGGCATGGATAGCAAGTTCATCCGGTATGTGGAGACCGAGGATAGGAGGGAAGAAACAGTGTTAGAACACCCACTCATATGCATTCTCATCAATTCCCACCAACATCACCATCTACTTCCTTGTTTTGGCCATATTGTGTACTAAAAAGCAACCATTGTATATTATTCTCGGTTCCCACTTTATGCCTGTTGATAAATGAAGCGGCATTGTCTAATTATTTATAGAATCTTTATTGGGGATCTTGAACGAATGGAGTTTGTTATTTTTACTGTGGGCCTTAAACATTCTTCAGCAATGAAAGATCTGGAGTTTTGGACCTCGGTTGTGAAAAAATGATTGGAGTTTGGGTGGTGTCCAGTTAGTTGCGCTCTCAGGCTAAAAAGCTTTTGTTAAATGGCCTTTCAGTTTCCCGAGTTTTTGTCTTGAAAGAGAAATGCTATCTATACCACTCATGCAGACACATACACACACACTTGGAAGGAGTTTTGAGTACAACTACTACCGTGATTTCAACATTTGGCATCATGATTAGTACTCGACAACGCATCAACTTAACCCCAAAGCTTTTGCTAGAAAGGCTTTCGTTAAATGCTTTGTTAAAAAAAAGACCAGTTGTCATCTTTTGCATTTACAGGAAAAACTAGGATTTGAGACAGCATTTTTTAGGAAAAAGCATGAACTCTCTTGTAAAATATACCAATAGATAACTAAATATTGAATCACTTTATAATATAGTGTCTGTGACTATTTAATTTTATAGAAAAATTTAAATGTCGATCTCAAACTTTCAAGTAAGTTTGCATTAATGTGAAGTGGTTAATTCTTCTTTATTTGTATAAATCATACGCAAAGTGAAAGAAATGTCAAAATAAGCATTCTTAAGACCTTAAGTTATTCTTAGCAATATTTTTATATAGATTCAATTTTGATACCCTGTTATTCAAATTTTTTACAAAGACAACCTCATTAAGTATTTTATGTCAGGAAAAATGGTTTGACTTTTTATCCACGCTACCTGCAAAAGTCTTCCAAATATTAGCATATGATTGAGTGATAATTAAAATTAGTCTCATTTTATATTTGTAACAGAAGTATCATTTTGTAAGGTATATACCGTAACATACTAACGAAGAGAAAGGAGGAGATATGTTTCTTCTACTGTTAAATCACTGTGAGTAGCGTATTGACTCATTAACGTGATAATGAAACGAGGTTATCGACAAAGCCACGTGCAATGGAAATAGTTACGTAAAAGGGGCATCCTCCAGGAGCCGTGTTATATCTACTTCGATTATTGAAAACGCATTGTTTGGACGGGTATGTTTAGAAAAGATGGGAGAGCTAATTTGGTGAATGAAAGAACAAAAAGTGAGATTTGTTGAAGCTTTAATTCAAATTAATGCTCCAAATTAATCGTTGGATCTCAAACCTCTCATGCTTCAAGCCAAAGCAAATAGTTCTGTGAAAAAAGAAGTGAGCCCTAAGGTATGACATGTTTGACATAATTTCATAAGGACTTTCTCTACTTTTTATAATAATAATAATAATAATAATGATGATGATGATATTATTATTATTATTATTATTTGATTTGGCTACTGCTTTTGAAATTAATGTTGGGAAATAAACACATAATTTTCTATTTGTAAAAATAAAAGGAGTAGCTATACTGGTAAAAAGTTGATAACAATTAACATACAATAAACCAGAACAATAGGAACAACGTACCAAGATTTTTAACGTGGAAAAATTTCCTCAATTTAAGAGATAAAAAATCACAGGTCATCCAGACTAAAGAAATAGCTCCACTGTAATTAAATCAGCTACAAGAGAGTCTCATGTAAGTGCACAAATAGTGCTAATAACAAGCTAAATAAATCAAACACAAATACTTAAAAATTGAGAATAAGAAAGATGAAAAATACCCCCAAAAAATAGAGCGGCTATGCAAGACCAATATCTCACACTCCGGACCTTATTTCAACGATCTATCCATTCAAAATGAAGAACTAGATATCCAGAACATACTATCAAAGTTTCAGCCCGATCCAACGGTGGATGACTTTACAAACACTAATTTACAATGACCAGTTGCATTAGAAAAATGATTCTCTAAACTAGAATAGAGCTATTATGCGAGAACGATATCTCGCACTCTAGACCTCGTCTCGACGATCCAACCATTCAGAATAAAGAACTACCTGTCAGGAACCTGTTGTTAAAATTTCAACTCGATCCAACAATGGATGGCTTCACAAATGTTGATCTACAATAATTATTCAGATTAGAAAAATGAAGATGAGGTACCGAGTTTCTCTCTTCCTTCTCTTTCAATGTGTCTGATTTTTCTCACAAATAATCTCTCTCTTTGCACCCTAGTAAACCCCTCTCACTTAAATAGATGACATATGAAGTGAACTTACTCAATTTTTGACCTTTTATTCACATAGGAAGTGAGTCCAAACCCAACAATTAACACTGGTTGTCCACCACATGGGCCACATAACGTGACCAAAACAAAACACTATTTTTCATACCTTCCTTTTATTATTTTATGGGACAAAAATATATTTCATGTTGAATACATACACGTTTTATCCAGAAAAGATTTCATAGTTTCATTGGCATTTCATATTGGTTCCATATATAGCTTGCTGTTTGGCGTTGGCCTCCAATTGAGTGAAAGGATGAGAGTAAGAGTTAGAGTCGGACTATCAGGTATCAAACGAAGGCAAGGCAACCCGTGAAATTAAGTTGCTGCATTATTTCTACCCATTAAATTTTCGTATAATCATCCTTACATATTATAATTAATTTATTAACAATGCACTGTTGTCATCATCATTTTCATGCATGGTAAGAGGTAACTCTTAATGCTTTGTTAATCATAGCGTTTGAAATACCATACGGTACCTTTATCCATCTTACAATATATATCGGTTAAAATGTCTGGTTGGGTATTAAAAACAACTTGTACTTCGCACCAAATGTGTGCCTAAATGCTTGTAATTAAATTCATTAAGTAATTTTATCAACAAAAAAAAAAAATCATTAAGTAATTTAGATGACGAGATCGCAGTTTTGACATTTGGACTTTGCGTCCTTAACATTGGTTGTTGGATAGTGACAGAGTAAAAGAAGCCTAGGAATCGTTACCATAGAATTAAAAAGAAGCTTAAGAATCATAAGAAACCAGCAAATCAAGGGATCCCCTTCCATTAAATTCTTGTTTTGTTGTTCCACTTACTTTAGGAATAAAAGAAGACCAAATAAAAAAATGATTACCAACCAATTTACACTTACCCCTATAACCAAGTACATAGATTTTACTATTTATCTTCCCGAGCCCAACAACCGAGGGAAAAATATTATTTTTTTAATAAAAGGAAAAATGCATGTGCATATAGTTCTGCATTTCGGTGGTGACTATAATTAGAGCACGCCCGTGCTTGCATGATTTTTCACAGCCACGGAGATAGGAAACAAGGAAAATCTATGATATTTGGCTCTTTTACCTGTCAGACTGTGACACATATAATAGAACTCAACAATTGCGCATGGACTTCACATGTAGTTTGATCTTTCTCAGCAAATGCAGCAGTGACACTCAGATATCATATTAGCTCATCCACCTGCTCTATGGTTGGCATCCAATGCCTCCTCTTGCGTGAATATAATGATTTATTTATTTTTATAATTAGCTTCCCAGATTTTTAATGAGCATCAATGATATATGTAATTAGAATATTTGTTGGCGGGTACGTCAGCCAAAGTGAATATGTGAAGGTACGTTAACTTGTTACCCACTTCAAAGCTTGGACATAAAATGCCGTCCGGGGGAAGCCATGGATTTTGGATACAAGTATACAACATTGGATTAACCATTTAGTCTCTCAAAATTAAATCCTTAATAATTTTAGTGAAAAGAATAAAATAATCGTATAAAATAGTTGACCTTGAGTTGGCCAGCAATTTACATCGATTTGCCATCAATGTAAAAGAGTCCTTCTCGTGTGTTCTACTTTACAAAACGGCATAAGAAGTGAAAAAGAAGAACTAAATCTTGACTTCTACTTAAATTACGTTCATCATTGCAATTCAAAAGAAAAATCAAGCACCAATTATTATGAGTCCATTTAATTTAAACTTTGCTAGAATTACTTTGAAAATAATTGATATTGGTTAAATTAATTTTAACAGAAATGATTTTAAAAGAATTGCTTTGTATTTGAAAAAAAGGTAGAAAAGTAAGTTTAGAATATTTAATGTGAGTAAAAATGTAAAAGTTAATATTTTTCACTTTCACTAGAATCAATGTTATTGAAAGTAAAATACTACTATCAAAAAGTAAAATATCAAATTGTTACCGACGAGAGTCCGATTCCCGCCCTCGGGTTGTGTTAGTCGGAATGGAGCAGGAAGACTCCGAATTAAAAGTGTCACCCCGGAACCTCGGAAGGAGGACGGATAGATGTCTAACCCCGTGCCTCCGAAGGAAAACATCCGACCTGATAGGCTACTTCCGTACCGTACGGATGGAGGGACGATTCGTTTTCCGCCGTACCATCCAGCTCATCAAGACGATTGGGATGCCATCCGTATTGTACACCTCAGCCCTAGGGATGCAACGTAGGGGGAATGAATTAGTATAAAAGCATGCAAAGGGGATGATAAAAGGTATGCTATCTTGACCACCTTCTACAGTATCCTTCAGTAACTGACTTGGGCGTTGGAGTGTTTTTCGCAGGCACCCCCACCGCCGGAGCCAGGAGTCGGCACCGCGATCCGCCCCGGATACCAAGGTTGCCTCATCACAAAGGTAACATTGGCGCCGTTGCCGGGGACTTTCCCACCGCTATACACAAGCCCCCAAATACCGATCCCTACCACAAGTGACCGCTGACCCAACCCTGCCCGGTGCCGGAATGGCTAGAACGAAAATAACCGGCGTTGTCATTAGAGAAGGCGAGGGGCTTCAAGGGTCAAGAGTGGCCCCCTTAGCCCCACCATCATCCCAGCCGCAAGACGGCCTCACGGCATCAGCCTCCGGCTCAGCTACCAGAGGATCTGGGCAGAGACCGGGGAAAGCCCATTGTCAACCAGGAGGCCAGCCTAGCAAAACCCGCCTCGTGCCCACCATACAAATCCCTGAAGACAGTAACCTTCCTTACCAGCAGATCTTGTGCTTACTACAAGACCAGGGAGCAAGAATGGCAAGTCTTGAGCAAGAACTGGAGCGAACGAGGAGGCACGGGGAGAGGCGCCGTCGTGACTATGTCCCAGTCGAGGAGATGGAAAGAAGGCTGAGAAAACAAGAAGAGACGATCCGGGAGCTCGAAGAAAAGCTTCAAGAAGCTCAAGAAAACCAGCCCCGGTGGGAACGAAGCCCAACCCATGAAGACCCAGGGGGGGATTCCCACGATCCCGACGGGCAGAATGCCACCCATGGGTGCGGCGGTCGACGGGTCTCAACCTCGTTTCCCACAACTTCGAACATGCATAATTCCGGCCGCCTGGCTAACCGACGGAACAAGGCTGAAAGTGTGGTGACCCCCGAAACCAGCGACGATATGGAGACGCCACTAGATGACGCGATCATGAGATATCCGGTCCCGGCCACGTTCAGACCACCTACAGACATCAAGCAATACGATGGGGCTACCGACCCCCAAGAGCATCTGGATGTATTCCGGACGAGGATGCTCCTGGATGGAACAGCGGACCCCATCCGATGTAAAGCCTTTCCCCTCACACTTCAGAAGTCCGCCCTAACCTGGTTCAATCAACTCCCCGTGGGGTCGATTCACAAGTTCTCCGACCTCAGCTCCCGCTTCTTGGCCCAGTTCACCACAAGCCGCACAAAGGTCAAGTCTGTAACAAGTCTCCTCGGTTTCCGTCAGCTACCAGGCGAGCCCCTGAGGGACTATTTGGAACGGTTCAACCAGGAAGCACTCAAGATCCGCGACCTCACGCCCCAGACAGCCCTCATAACTCTAGTCGGGGGATTGAAGCCCGGGGATTTCCAGCGATCCTTGGCCAAGAAGGAACCAAAAACCTTAGAGGAATTGCAAAGCAGGGCGGAAAAATACATCAATTTAGAGGAAGCGTTGAGGACCACGGATAGATATGAGCCTCGGGGAGCCAGTTCGAGAAAGGACGAGCGGTAGCGAAAGGACCCCCGGGTCTCGAAGGGAGGTCGCTTCTTGGACTACACCCCCCTTTGAGTTTCGCTGGCCCAGGTTTTTCGAGAAGTCAACTCTGTGGGGGGCCTTCTACCACGTCCCGCCCCCCTCAAAGAAACCCCAAGCACGGACAAATCCGTGTATTGTGAGTACCATCGTAGCCACGGCCACTGCACTGAAGATTGCCGGGATCTGAGAGACGCAATTGAGGAGCTGATAAGAGCAGGGAAGCTTGCCAAGTTTGTGGCTTCCCAAAGAAGCCCCAGGAAACGAACCCGGGAATTAGGGAAACAGAGCGCAGATCTCGAGGGCCAGGGCGCCAAGCCTGAGGCCCCGAGCCCCGACGGGAGGCTAGAGCGGAGCCAGCGCTGCGCACAATCCATACCATCGCAGGGGGCTTCGCCGGGGGGGGTATCTCCAGAACTTCTAGAAAGAGAGCCCTAAAAGAGGTCATGAGAATCGAAGAACCAAACCAAAGCACTAAAGCACAGCGCCTCCAGCCCATTTCCTTCTCGGAAGAAGATAACCCTGGGATAATAACCGAGCACGACGACCCTATGGTCATATCCATCGTGGCGAACAACGCCGAAATCAGAAGAGTGTTAGTGGACCAAGGCAGCTCTGCGGACATCCTTTTCCGAAACGCCTTCGACAAGTTGGGTTTAGGTGACACCGATCTCAAGGCGTATCCCGAGGATCTGATCGGGTTCGCGGGAGAGAGGGTGCGGCCAGACGGGTACATAACCTTACACACCACGGTGGGCAAGCACCCATCTGCCAAAACTATCCCCGTCGATTTCCTGGTCCTGAGGAAGCCATCAGCATATAACGTAATAATGGGACGGCCAGCAATAAATAAGCTCGGAGCCGTCGTCTCAACGGTTCACCTCGTAATGAAGTTCCATACCAACACCGGACGCATAGTCTCCATAATAGGAAGCCAGGAAGTGGCGAGAAGATGCTATAACGCAAGTCTAGATGTCGGGGGTAACCCCGAAGAAGCAAGGAAGATCGCTATTATCGACCTCGATATGCGAAACCATAATAACGGCAGTCGCCCGGAACCCGGAGGAGAACTCGAGGAAGTTCAAATTGGAGAGCAGCCAGGGCGCACCACCCGGCTAAGCAGAGGACTCCCCCCACGGTAAAAGCCGAATTGGTAAGATTTCTCCAAGCTAACTCTGATATATTCGCATGGACCGCCTCCAAAATGCCCGGAGTTAATCCGAGCACAATGTGCCACCAGTTGTCGGTGTATCCGGGCTCAAAACCTGTTGCACAGAAAAGGAGAAAAATGGCCCCAGGTAAGGAGAAAGAGGTAATCAGACAAACAAACGAGTTGCTAGCCGCCAGCTTTATCCGGGAGGTACAGTACCCGACCTGGCTCTCTAACGTGGTGATGGATCCGAAGGCAAGCGGGAAGCTCCGGATGTGCGTAGACTACACCAACCTAAACAAAGCATGTCCGAAGGACCCCTACCCCCTTCCCAGCATAGATGGGTTAGTGGATTCCGCCTCTGGCTTTCAGCTGCTGTCCTTCATGGACGCTTACTCTGGTTACAACCAGATTCCGATGCACCCAGAAGCCGAGGAAAAGACGGCATTCATCACGCCAAGGGCAAATTACTGCTGCAAAGTGATGCCCTTCAGCCTCAAGAACGCAGGATCTACATATCAGTGCCTCATGAACAGAATCTTCATCGGTCATCTCAGAAAAACCTTAGAGGTATACATCGATGACATGCTTGTCAAAACGCCTCAGCCAGGGCAATTGCTCCCGGACCTCGAAGCCATCTTCAATTGCCTCAGAAA
>CM062347.1:58797120-58837890 GCA_031216105.1 Dalbergia cultrata
TCTTTACGGAAACCACGTTTTGAAAAGCGCGTTGGGGAGGATTACTGAGAACATTGCTCCTGGTGATGGGGTTGTGGTTTTTTCGATGTCGGATGTGCCCTTGGGGTTTGGGGTGGCTGCCAAGTCAACGCAGGATTGCAGGAAGCTTGACCCGAATGGCATTGTGGTTCTGCACCAGGCTGATGTTGGAGAGTACTTGAGGATGGAGGATGAGCTTTGAGCTTCTTTGAAAAGGTTTTTGGAAATTGGGTTCTTTGTGTTTGTAAGTTTGTCACTGTGAACTTGGGTTCAGTTTTGTCTTGTAATCTCGTGAAATTTTGTTCATTGGTATTGCAGTGACTATACTTATTATAATGTTTTTATCTTTTCTTTTTAACCCATCTCTGTGACAATCTATTACAATGTTGGTGCCAATTTTAACATTATAAAGAAATGATGTGGTTTTAACCTTATGAAGTTTTTTGGTCTCTCACTACGTAGGGACCTTCTGTAAGCTAGATACTTGGGGACAAGTTGATGTCCTTATCTTTAACTTAAAAGAGTGTCTTGACATTAATTTTGTTTGACACGGTTTTGTTCAATCAGGTTGTAGTTTCTTTAGTAAACTGTGATTGTTGGCATTTTGGTCTTGCTGTCCTACAGGTTCTGAATCTTCTGATGGTATATTTTAGCCACATGTTAGCCTGTTTCTGTCTTTCTATTGTGATCTACAGCACTTACTGTCATACAGGCTTTTACACTTTTGCTACTACTTCTTTGTAATACAAGGATATGTCTTATGTAAGATGAATTTTTCTAAGTTTGACAACATGTTGGAGGAAAGAGATCCAAAATATGATGCTATGCTTGGTCAGATGATTGGCAGAGTTACTTGTAAGCCTGGGGGAAAACCTGAGATGGGTGAGGTCAATTTTTAATTTGTTCTATTCTGTGTTTGTTTAGTTTCCATGCAATATTTATTGGCGACTACTTCCATGGAGTTGATGGTCAATGGAGTTTATACAGTTGTCATAGTTATTCAATAGAAAATTGACATATGGATGATGGGTTCCGCTAGGTTCAGAATAAAAAAAATTTCAATTACAAGTTTGCCCTCACCTAGCCATCCCAGCTGACCCCTCCTTCCTCCCTCTGGTTCTGTCTCTCTTTCACCGACGGTGGCTACCCCACGTCTTCCTCTTTATGAACAAAAGCAGTATGGTTCCTTTGTCCTTATATTCTGTTAAAAAAAGCATTAAAAAAAAATGAAAAATGAAGCATTGTTGAAGCTTCAAGCCCTCAACATTTCATAAATCCCATTTTCCTCAACCCTTTAAACAAGCTTGGAGGACCTTCACACATGCAAAAATTAAGCCAAGCAAAAGGGACTTGGACTCATTCAATGAGATCAAATCTCGGAGGACCTTCACTAGTTGGACTCATAACCCATCGGAGGCACCAATACGATTGCAGCTGGTAAAAACAAAAATAATAAAATCTCACCGTCCTAGTTGCATCAACTCTGCCAAGATCGTCCCTTTTTTGGGATTAAACTGAATCGAAAGGTAAAATATCATCTACGTCATTTCTTGAATGTTCGAAGTTGTTGCCTTTATTTTTGTTTTCTTTTTCTGTGTTGTGTGTGGTTTTCCATTTTTTTATTTTTTGTGTTACTAATGATATTACCTGCCTGAAGAGTCCATTAGTGGAAGAAAGCAGCTCTATGGAGGCATAAGAGCTCTTCTTGTTCAATCATTATGACATTCAAAATGCTCATAATATTAAAGGAAAGTGTGTTGTAAGAATTGTCAAGGGATCAAAGAAGTAAAGAATCAGTGAGGGAGAGAGACAGGACACGGGAGGGAGGAAGGAGGGATTGGTGGGGATGGTAATCATAGAAGAAAGGATAAGCTAGTAATTTTATTTTTTTCATTTTAAAATTAGTGAAACCCACCATCCATATGTCAGTTTTCTATTGGATAACTATGGCAACTGTATAAACTCCATTGACCATCAACTTCATGGAAGAAGTCGCCAAATTTATTTTGTTTTGTTGCATTCACTCACTCACTCTCTCACTGTTTCATCATCAACAATAACATGCTTGTCATTGGAAACAAAATTGGACCAGGAAAATTCCCATAATCATCCTCGCGATTGCTATCTCAAGGTAAAAACTCCAAATTGCAGTACAAATGTGATGAAATTTACTGTTGTAGACACAACAAGTCTAACAGGTGGAAAGATGGCAAAGGTGAGAGAACTGAGAAGCTTACCATTTGGGGTTTTAAGAACTTCTACTTTTGAAAATGTTTCGGATGATTCAGATACTTCAGAGGAGGAACAAATGAATCTGAGTCTGTGAATACCATGTGCTTTGATAGGAGGAAGGCTGGTAGGGGGGTGTCTTCAGACTTGAATGGTTTAGAAAACAATCCTTCAAAAGAGGAGTTTCCGATAAGTAGCATGGGTTCTACTGGTCTATCTGCGACCTCCAAGGACCAGAAGACAGCCTTCTTGAGTAACACACAGAAAAGAGATGGTATGAAATGCCAATCACTCCAGAGAATGGTATCTGATAACAGAATTGACCTAGTCCCTGTTACAAAACGACGGAGGAGATTAACTGCCTGTAGCCATGCAAAGAAAAATATCAACACTGCTAATATGTTTATGCTTCCCAGAGTAAAACAAGAGGAGGCCAGTTTCTGTCTGGACAATTCAAAATCTAGAGAGAATGCCAGTTTCTGTCCAGTCAATTTGAAATCTAGAGAGAATGTAATTGCCAACTTCTTTGTTGCTCCTGCAGTTAAAACAAGAGAAGGCCGCTGACCATGCTACTGCTTACAATTCAAAATTTTGTGAGAATGTTTCCTCACAGGAAATTCCACATCAGGAGAATAACACGCTATCAGGTCTTCCAACACAGGAGAGCGAGACATTAGCAGGTCATGTGTCAAATTCCAGCTCAGTCATCAACACGGAAGCTGTTCCTTCTACTAGTTCTTCAGGCACTAAGGATCAACATGAGAAACCCCATCCACGGACTTTGATTGACCTTAAGTTACCTGTCGCACGTCAAGTTGAAGGTGATGAACCTTTTGAGAATGGAGTGACTGGCATTCAGCAAAAGAACACAAGCAAGGAATCAGATGAGCTCAGTGGAGGAACAATCTTCAAGCCTGTGGATCACTCTGAGCATCAGCCTGACATGCACATAAGGAGGCAGAGCACAAGAAACTGGCCCCGCAACAAAAGTGCTGGAAGCTTTTGCCTTTGGATATCTAGACAGAAAGGAGAAGCGAAGAAGTAGGGATCATCAGCATGATAGTTCAGTGTCAAGACCTTCCCGGCATGCATGCTGCAAAGTAGCAGATTCCAGTGGTGGTGGGGCAGGTTCTGAAAAAGAGGATAAAGCAGACGTCTGTAATGATAATGAAATCAGACGTCTGTAATGATAATGGTAGCAGTAACAGCAATGTGTCATGTACAGGCTTCAAGTCTAGTGAAGGGTAAAAGGAACCAAGTTTTTAAGTCCCTTTCTGTACTCAGGATGGGAATGATACTTCTTTGAGCCTATGCCCTTGATGATTGATTACTTGTTTCCAATACCTTGGGAAACAAACTTTGAAGGAAGGTTTTGTAGCATAAAGCTGTGAAGTCTTTCCATGGGGAATGTACCAGTAACTACAAATTACTTGAGAATCCAGAGATAGAGAAATCCCTCAGGTCTTCTCAGCTTTGCACTCAACAGCATCTGAGAAAGCTTTCGAGTCTTCTGGAGTTGGAAGTCTCATGCCGTTCTCCCAGCTTCAAGTGATTTGTCAATGCTGCCCACTTATGAATAGAATACGCACTGCAAAGCAAACCAATGGACATTATGACTGTAGTTTGCTTTTTTCCTTTTTCTTGTCTGTTTGTCATCATAATTACATGTTTAACCTGGCCAATTCTGTCAAATGGCGACAGAGTAAAGGAAAACGGAGGAGTTGCGGTAGGCTTTTCCCCTGTTTGGGTGTGTCCTCCTGGGTGCTGACTCCAAGTATTCGTTATACATGCATATATCAAGTGATTCTCATTCACAATTAATTGGTCCTTGTTTCTAGTAACTTTCCTTGGCCTATGCATTTTGCTTCCAATTTCAACTAGCCTTTGCTTGTTGGCTGCGCTTTGCTAATATTTAATAGTTCATGGAAGGTATTTTAAGTTCTCCGAGTACTGCCTACATTCATCCTTTTAAAAACTGGGGGATTGAATTGGTTCTCCAGAAAACTTGTTCACCATTTTAGTTGACAAAGGTATATCTTTTGCTTTGTTTCTATTTCGCTTATGCACCGTTTCTCATCCAACTTATTTTGATATATTAGAGTTTTTGTTTTGTTTGGAATCTCAACTTGTCACTTCTCATCTCTACATTTCACATTGACGTGGTCCATTCCATGCTTGTTTTTTAAACCCCTTGCAAAAACTTCCCCTTTTGTTGATCGATCTGCTAAGGAATATTCTACATTGGCCTTGTTTTACGCTAGCAGAAGCGGGAGTGTATTTTTTGTGAGAATTCATTCTTTCTGGATAGGAGATAAAAACATGGTGTAAATTTTTATGGATGAGTTTCATGTGTAAAATTAAATAAAAATTCACATCCATTTTTACTCCTCAATCGAACATACCTATAAGTAAAATTTTGAAGGTTTTTTCAACCTTTGTCGATAAACATAGGCATTCATTTCTTTTCTTCCTTTTTAATAAAAGATACAATGCACAAGAATTTAACACTTATATTACTCTAAGCCCAATATTCTTTGAAGTAAATTCATACGAAGTCCATTCTTTTATAATTACACAAAGCCTTACTCTTTATATATTATTAAGAAGTAAAATTAAATTTGAGCTTCAAATTTTTTAAGAGGGTATTTAATTTTTCTTTTTAATATTTCCCTCTTCCAACTATCTTTCGGTCACGGACATCATAATAATAATAATAAATTGCATCGCAGCGGAATGTGGATTAATTGGATTCCACCAAATATATTGGTTGGGTGAGTTGAGTTCTGTGATTAGAACGTCCTTCCTTTATTATGGTCTCTACGATGGAGCCATACTAGCCACATGGCAATATGGCATGACCTGTACAAATTTCGTTTTAAAATTCGTTGCTTCTTTGGCATAAAAATGAAAATAGTCTACATTTTTATTCTATAATTAGATATTTAAAATTTCTTTTGGATGGATGTTACATCAAAATGAGTAAGTCTTTTTTTCTGATAAATAAAAATGAGTAAGTTAAACTATACAAAATAAATCCTAATAGCTGAATTCATGAAACATAAACGGAGTGATTGTTACTTTTTGGTATCAAACAAAGTAGAGACGCCAAAGGGCAAGAGTGAGTTCGGGGGAGAGAGAGAGAGAGAGAGAGATGGGTCAGGCATTTCGTCGAGCATCTGGAAGAATCCGAGCCTCCTCCAAGGTCGATACGACGCCGCTCTCCAAACCCAAAAGAGCTCCACCGCCGCAGACGAAGGTAGATGTCTCGAAGACTGCCGCTAAAGGTGAGGACACACTAAACGTCGGTAAGTTTGTCTATATTGGATTCCCAATAACTTAGCTCCTTTCACTTCACTTTGTTTCTTAGTTAGAAAAGAAAACCAAATCAGTTTAGTGGGAGCCCAAGAGAATCTGTTGTATTTTTATGTTGCCTTTGTGAATTCATGGTGTTTGATCATGGCGTTGTTGCTGGCTTAATCAAGATGGTGGCCCCAGCCCCAGAGTTAAGTTTGACAACATGTTGGAAGAAAGAGATCCAAAATATGATGCTATGCTTGGTCAAATGATTGGCAGAGTTACTTCTAAGCCTGGGGGAAAACCTGAGATGGGTGAGGTCAGCTTTTAATTTGTCCTGTTCTTTCTTTGTTTAGTTTCCATGCAAAATTTGTTATCTTATGTTGCACTTACTGTTTCATCATCGACAATAACATGGTGTCATCGAAACCATGTTTGATGCTTGTTAATTAAGCACTTAGTACAAACAAAGTATGCAGAATGGTCTAAGCATTGTTCGTTAATAAACAATATTTTTTTTTTGTCGGGACATCCTCATCTTATAATATGATATTAATATTGTCACAGGCTTTTGTGGTAGAAAAATATAATAGGCCTATGCCAAAGTTGCGAAATACAAAACCGGATTCTGGCAGGAATGAAGAAAAGCCCGTTCCTACTGGCACATTGAACGTGGCACAGTTGCGCCATGTCTTCCTCTTGCATGAAGGCAAGGCTGAAGATCACAAAGGGGCAATGGATCTCCACCAGATTGCTCAAACTTTCCGGATTGATGTTGTCCACATTCAGAGGATCCTTCAGTTCCTCTCACTACCTCCAGAAGGTACCGGCAACCAAGATAATAAGGGCAGGGGGTCTTCGAGATAAATTAGCTCTATGAGTATTGCTAACAGCCATAAGGTTTCTGTCTGACAAGGGATAGTTTTAAATACTGTATTTGAAGAGTACAGCAGGTTAGGTTCGGGCTGCATCTGTAATGAGGAGTAGGAGTTCCAATAAGAGTTCGGTATACATAAAGCCAACAATGGGGGTCTTTGTTCTTTCTTCAATGCTCCTAGTGGTTGCACTTTTTTTATTGAAGGTTCTAAGCAGGAGCAACTTGAGCTATTTTACCTTTTACGATACTGTATTTGTAACGTAGTTTCTTATAGGAAAATCACGTACCTAATATGTGGTTAAATTTCTATTCTTGCTCCAAGAGAGAAAAATTAGCATTACTTAACAGACTTATTTGGTTACCTATTTTATCGACCATAAGGAAGTTGAATCTTTATCTTTTATAACAGCCAAAGGTTGATTCCGGAGTTCAAATTCAAATTTCTTATGAGTCAGGACCATATGTCATTAGGAGCCCTTTCTATTTCAGACGAACAGAAGAGGGAGAAACTACTTTCACGTTCATGATTTTTTTTTTTCCAAAATAATAAAAGGAAAAATGTGGATGCTTTGAAAATGAGAACTCAATCCAACACGTATGGCTGCTCCCATATTTCTTCCATTATTGAAAGGGCTACAAAACTGCAACAAAATAAATTAACAAGTCATGATGTATGCTAAATCTCAGCGGCGCGAGACTATCTTTCAGTTTCCGAAAAGGATAGAGTAACAGATGTTGATGTATGCTAAATCTCATCTTTCATCCTAACTGTCTTCCATCTCAAGGAAAGTACAATGTTATCAACTACCACTATAATTAAAATATAAATTAGCATACCCCTCGTGCTTTCTTCCTTTCCTACGAGGGAATCAATCTAAATGTCAAAAAAAAAGGGAAAAAAGAATGAGATAAATAATCACAAAAAAAAAAAGTGTGAAAAATCAAGTCAAAATGGACTCCAGCCAATCTGATGTCAATTCATATGCAACAAATGTTACAGCACCGGCTGGTGCAGCTTTAACAGTTGATGGTACTATCCCTTTGTATAGACCGGCCCAACCCTCCAACCTTAATATCCGTTTCATGGCATCAAGCATATTCCTGTATGCATGATGCTCAACCCGTGCTCCATATCTTGGATGCCTTTGAAGCCCCTCAATCTGTAACAAACAAGGAAAGAAGATCCATATAATTACATTGACATGGATACAATAACAAAACATCCAGTTTTCTTCAATTTCCTTTACATGTTTCAGAATGACACAAAAACCCATTCTAAAATTTATTTTTGATCAAATGATCACAAAACAAATACTTAAAATACGCAGAGGTTTACCTGAAATCTTTTCTTGACCACATCTAACGGATGACAGACAAGCTTGGCACATGTTCCAGCTGCCAACCCACAAACGAAAATTTGAAAGCTTGAGAGGCTATCTTCTGGAGCTGTGTTGGAATATCTGAGATGATTCCAAGCCTGCAATTTCCCGCATACAATCCATATAAATAAATAGGTCTCAAAGAATTGCATACTGTAAAGTGCAACAGAACCAAAACATTCATCAGATTCAGCTGTATGAAGGAGTCCAACTCAATCCTTCATGTAAGGTTACAACTTAAAAGTGACAACAAAAGTGTAGTGACATGATTCTGAGGTTCCTTTTCTCTTCTGCCACTGATTCAATAAAATTTTAATTTAAGTCAGAACAGGTAGAAGGCATTAACGTTATTAATTAACCCTTAAAAAAAATTAATACAAACACTGATGTAGCTGCATTCTTAGTACAAATAGCTGATGCAAACATAAGGACTGTTATGTGAATCCAATAGTAATCCACTTTCAGAGTCCAGGCTGGTAACTAAAACAACAGTTAAGCTAAGAATCTTAAATAAAATGGAGATCAACATTATCAGAAAGATTGAGAGACATATGAGGCAACCCCCACAACTAAACCAGCATCATCATACAGCAATCAAATAACCGCATCCAATGCATGCAAGGCATAATTATGTCAACTAATAAGAATGAAATGTTAACTAAAAGGAATGAAATTTTACCAAGGCCCAGCGCTTAAATGTATCATAGGTGCCAAATTGTAGGCCTGCATAAGGGATAATCTCAACTAGTGTTGGTGACAATCCAGAATACAAGCCTTGGAATCCACGAGTTTGGACGATATCAATGAATGCTGACCTCATGTTTGGATATACCTAGATGTTTGGCAAGGTATTTGCACGTCATTTTTACATAAAATGAAATAACCTCAAAATGACCGCAACAACATTAGATATCAGTATTTCCAGATAAAGCAAACAGAAGATCATAAACAGCACATTCAAGATATTGAAAGCAAAATTCACAAAAAGGAGAATTCATGAATTCACTAATGAAGGCTTTGACCAACACAACCAAACGGGATATGATATGACAAACAATACCACTAAATAGACAAGAAGGAACTGACAGGGAGCATCCCCACCTGTTGCAGCAGGCAAAAAGAATGATGTCAACGTAAAAATCTCAAACACATGATGGCAAGGGAAAATGTATTTGAGCTGGAGGAGGGTGTTAAAAAACAGACCAGTAATTTGCTTCACTGGCCTTCAAAACACTAAACATTACACAAATTTACTTTGGAATTGCCTTATGACCTTGATTGTTACCTTTGGCTCACCCTGAGAAGCTAATATGGTTCGGAGAAGATCAAAGGGATATGACCCTATAGTAGCTGCACACCCAGCTAACCCACCACTGACATAGGATAGATAAGGGCTCAAACTACTATGATCCTCTGCAGCAACAAAATCAACCAATGAACAACATAACCCCATTATAAGATATAGGATATTTAACCAACAACAATATCCTCCCCTAAAGCCTTGAGAAAAATACACAGTAAAATCAAATTTAGCAATATCCAAAATATAGGAACTAATTTGGAGAGCCTATGGAGCAATTTTAGCAGTTGTGTAAGTGATAATAATGTGGATAAAACACCACCTAAGAGTTCAAAGAAGCACTTTGCTAATGAAGCTACTATGTCGAAACACTGAATAACAAAAGAGAATACCTGTCTTGGAAGAACCAGAGGCAAGAGTCTTCAACTTGTGTAAAACTGTAAACTGTATGGCTGTATATGGCATAACCATGAGCAACGCCGGCACGTTTCCCCGCCAAAAGCCCTGTAAAATTGTCATAGAAAAAACAAGTTGATAACTTAAAAGAGGTAACATTATAGACTTAAAAGGACGGAAAATCTGGGGTGTTGTGGTACCTGTATGCCTTCTTCTCTAAAAATATCTTTGCTAGCTTGAAGAATACCAGTATATTTTGATGGAGAAGCCAAATCCTTGCGTAGTAAAGCCCAGGAAGATGTGGGCTCTAGTTGAACCTGTCATTGTCAATGAATGTGAATAACAAACACCTTCTGATAATGAAGCAGGCAACAACAAACGGTGCAGACAAAAAAAACAGACCTGGAATCTAATCTTAATAACATCGAGGGGGGAGGTAACTGTCCGTGATATTCCACCAGAAATTGCCCCAGCGGAGGAATCAATCATGGCACGCTTCGGTTTGCTAGGCTCCTCCATTGCCACTAACACCCTTTCCTTCCCTTTTCGCACTATAACCTGCAAGACGCAACCCCATCAAGTTAAACTTGCATGCCCATAAACCACACCATAATTCAATTCACATTTAACATAAATAAGCAACAAAGAGAAGCAAATTAATGATGAATCATCAGCTGAAAAACCCTTCAAATTAGGGTTTTCCTTCAATTTCCCATAATTATGGAGAATTAATTGGAAAAGGGCATGAGCTGAGAGGTGAAAAGATTCTAACTTTGGGATCTGACGGAAGGGGGAATGCACCTGAAAGGAAGATGAAGAAGGAGGCAACGGAGAAGGGAGCCTACATTATAGAGGAGCAAAGGGCTTTATAATTTATATTATTGCCGCCTTATTTGAATGAGATTTTGCAGTAATTTAGCGGAGACAGAGGGATTCCAGGGTACAATTTTTGCCTTTTCTTTTGTGGCTCTGTAGTGTACTTGACAGACTCTAGCTTCCCAATTTTATAGCATAGTTTCTAGATTTCAGTAATGATTTGCCTTGGTTTTTTTTTATTTATGAATTTGCCTTGGTTTACTTTTATAACTCAATCTTTATTTCTATTGCAGTTATTGCGGATTATATAAAACTGAGATGTATTTCAGTGAAATAATCAAATACTAAATAACCACTTCAGATCACAAAGATCGTATTTCATTTATTATGTGTTATTTGTTTTATGATGATTTCACAAAAAAAATGAGTTTATGATTTTTATACGCTATAAATTGCTTATCATTAACTTACCCTTTTGCCTTTTGGTAACTTATTTTTGTGGCTTGTATATCCGTTGATTTAATTGCAGAAATATTTACAAAATATTTCCTAATTAAAGACTTTAGAGAAGGAGTAATAAATTGTTCTGGGGAAAAAAAAATGCTTGATTTGTTATTCGATATTCATTGCTTACCTATTACCGTGATCATTCCTTTTATATCTTGCTTTTTCCTTTTTCTTTTTTCCATCTCTTATACTTTTATCCGGTGTGTCTACTTTTTGGATGTGATAGAGTTGAATTGGAACCTTTTATTTGACAGGTCGTAGTCTAGACTTAGTAAAAGTGGTGTAATGTCATTTTAATTTTGACGGTATTGGAGTTGAAAATTAGGCTACACTTCTTTTGGGTATATAGAGAAATAAAAAGGATTGAGACCTTAAAAACTAAATTTATTTATATATATATATAATTAAGCAAAAAAATTTAATTTTAATATATAGAAGGCATGAAAAAATGTAGCTTTAAATAATAATTTTTTATTTTAATCTTAGTATCTTATTTTTGGTTGACTGATATTCGCTTAAAGAGCATGACGTATTATTGGTTAGTTGTTATAGAAAGATAGAAAGAAGGAAAAAAGAAAATAAGTAAATTAACTTTGCAAGTCTCCCGACACCGAGATTGTTTTGTTTATATCAACTTGAGCACCTTCAGTGGACACAATTTCTCTCGCGAAGTGGTACAAAAACTTTGAAAAAGTGGTTTCGAATCTAAAAAGTTGTGGTTATCTTTTGTGTTTGTTATTAAAAGAAAGCAGTTGATTATTGGATGCGTGTTGTTTTTGTAATTAGCATGTGTTTGGTGAACAAAATAATTGACTCCCATATTTAACAGCATGCTTGTATTTAACATGCAAATTTGATCATATTCAGTGTTGTCTGTGAGTACTTATGCTATCATCAATTTTTTACCTTTGATAAAGTATGAATAGGAGCTAAACATTTTAATAATTACTCATAACTTCTAAATTCTAGTTGATATTTTCAAAAATTTACCTTTTCTCTACTAATCGTACCTTATCTCATTAATTTATACACGCTGATCAAAATAAACTCCACATGCATGAAGGAAACACAACTGCTCTATATATAAAGGAGAACCTATTCATCAAAGGTCAAAAACAACAGAATCATTATATCTTCCATTGACATTACTGCTCCCTGGATTCATCTCTCTTGATTGGTAAATCAGGTTTGAAATCTATCCTCTCTTCCCATATCTATGGTCCACCTAAACTTGGGAAGTAGATTTGTGCCAACGGATTTTGTCAGACAAACTGCAAGAAACATGACTTGTTTTTTGCATGTTTATTGGAGACTTCAATCATGTTCTGATCACCAATGATAAATTCAACAGTGACTTAATTACACCTCAAGCCTTTCAAGAGAGAGAACTTTTATTCTGATCTAGCTGTAACCGATCCTGTTGCACATAACAGACAAGAAGATGATGTTGTTATATGGAAAAATAATTGTCAAACTCTAGTTAAATACCATATTCTTTGTTCTGGTCAGTGATCACGAGCCTCTTGTTTTATCTACTGAAATGGTCACGGGCCCCTTGTATTATCAGCATAGTTTCAAGCCATGTGCCTCACCAATGGCAGATGTAAGAGCCTGTTGTGTTAGAGTGAGTGCATAGAGAAGTTATATTTTGGGCTTACACGTCTTCCAATTCATCAAGAAAATTAAATGCACCAAAAGGAACCTCAAACAGTAGACTTGAACCTTGCATTTCCAAAGCACACAAGATAGAGGGCTAAGCAATCATGCATAGCACACATACTTGTGACTTGTGAGGAAATTCTATTGGCTGAATGCAGGGTAAAAGAAATTCCGAAGGATTCCCACAGCCTTATGAAGCAAAGGATAATTAATAATAAAATTAAATGTGTTGTGCCTGCGGTGAGCTGAGGCAGGTAAGCTTAAATATCCAAGATTTTATGACTTAATTTAGCAGCAGTGAAATGAAATTTTAAGCTTCCTATATATAGTTTCCCTTCTGAGTTCTGAGCAGATAGTACAGAGGATATAAAATCAGGACTACAGTCTACAGATTTAGCAGCCGTTTTCAGCACTAGATTTGAACAAGCTCTTTTAAGATGGCTCCTTTTATATAGGTCCTATTATCTTTTTCTACATAAAGGAGGATACATGATAAAGGAGCAAAATCAAACATTCATATCACTAATCTCGAAGACTTTTGCTGCTGCTTAGAATTTGTGGGGGGTCGTGACCTATTACTTCATGCCATGTATTGTTGCTTATGATAATATGGAAGGTCCTAAATCCTAATTAATAATCCAATAGAATGCAACCTCTGTTCACTAAACTAATCTTTCCTTTTCACTATGCGTTAATAGAAGAAATCAAATCAAGGTGTTGCTATAAAAATTGTGATTCATATAGAATGATTTGGATACTCTCCCGTACGACTCTTTTAAAAAAACACGACCATGTTGCATTGTGTGTGAGGAATTCGTGAATTTTTCTGTGAAGAGATCCAGTATTGTGTATGGAGGGGTTTCATTTGTTGTCCTGCACGGGAAGGGTTATGTATCTGTCCAAGGGATCAGATAATTTAAACGTTTTGGGTCCCTTGATCTATAAATATCAAGTATCGGCCAACCATGGAAATCTTTACCATGCATTATTGCATTCTAATGCAAAACCTGATGCTTTGGAAGCCTATGATATGATTCTTAACTATTCCAAAATAAATTATCCCTCTGGCAATGTAACTATAATTAAGTGCCACTTTCCAATCTCAGAAATCCAATCCTTTATTAGAATCACATGAATCAGGAATCCGAATGTGAATCAAACCCAGGACAGTGGTGTTTTGTATTTCCTAATCTTGATTCTTGGTGCTCCTATAAAACTAGGGATTCCGCCAAAATCATTTGTGAAGAAACCTGTGGCAGATGAGGCAGGGTACACACACTATATATAAATGTAAGTGAAATTTACTTTGGATGAAGACGAAAAAGCAACACCAACGCTAACTACTCAAATATTTATAATTATTCATGTATCAGTATTTAGCATGTAGCTTAATTTGGCAGCTTTCAGCATTAGGGAGATATCAAATATGGCTGCCAATGATTTTGGTAATTGTCACAACGTATCTGGAGGGCATCATAACAAAATGATAACAAAAATTTATTCCTAAAAAGAAATAAATTTAAAAATGGAGTCGCCACCAATTTTAATTCTAGCCAAAATTGGAAAACCTTTGATTTGATCAAAACTGGTCTTTTAAAAAGATTTGAGTCTGGGAGTCTAATTATGATTAGGGAAGGATGAAAACTTAATTCCACTGCACCCCTAATACATCCGTATAAATACGGTTACCTTAGAATTTATTATGCAAATTAATTTATAACTTAATAATATTTATTTATCCCCAAAACACAAAACAATTATATACAAATAAATAAATGAGTAAATGAGAAAGAAAAAAAGAAGAAGAAAAATAAAAGAGAATAAAATTTGAAGAAAAATTAATTTTGAGCATTGATAGTTATTGTTGGCTCGGCGTATCCTGCAGTACTGATGAGGAACTCAAAGCCACGTCTTTCTTGTAGAAAATTAGTGTGTTAACGGATTTTAATTAAGAAACAAAAATAAAAATGTGTGGATTGATTTTGTTTATGAAAAGAATTTTAATTGATAAATTATTTTTTAAAAAATAAAAGAAATAAAACAAAACTAAAATAAAAAGAAAAGTAAAATAAAAAAAAAATCATACTTACTTGATCACTATAATGTGAAAATAAGGAATAAACAAAACTATGAGGAAAAAGTGGCGCAACGGTGGCACTAAAGATGATTACTGTGATAGCGGTGGCTTTGAGGAGATGGTGATTGCAATGGTTCTGAAGGCTATGCAAAGCTAATAATGATTGTGGCTATGATAAAAATAAGATCTGAGATGAGAATGATGATAAAAAATAAGATGATGATAGCAATGAGGTTTATTGATGATGATGGCTTATGATTGATGATGAAAGGATTGTGCTTTGGTGAGAGGGTTGTGATAATAATAATGATGATGAGCTATGATAGTGGTGATGGATTCAATGGAAAAGAATGATGAATTAGTGGCTGTCATGTGGGAAATAGAATCAAAGATGGAAATTTGATGATGGTGATGGAGGTAAATCAAGGGAATGGTGAATCAATGTGTCTCCTAGCTTAGAGATGAAGGGACTGTGATTTGATTTCTGATGAGGAAAAGATAGTAGTAGTGATAATGGAAGCAAATGATAATGGAGGTGAATGGTGAATGAATCTGTCCCTTTTTTTGTGGTTAATTATTATATAGAGAGCAAAACAGAGAGATTTTGGAGTTAATTAGGGTTAAGTCAGTTAGGATTTAAATTGATTTATTTTGTTGAGCCAGTTAAGATTTTGATTTTTTTTTTTTGTCAGCTGAAATTAAATTTAAATTCAAATGCATAAAAAAAAATAAATTGAAAACAAAAATATGGTATTCATAGTTGCCCCTCTTTACTTGTTTCTTACTTAGATAATATAAAAACGATAGTTTTTTATATTTTCGTAGTAAGAAACTAGTAAAGATATGAACACATATTTTTGTTTCAACCTAAAGTTAAATGCAGGTGGAAAGTGAAGGTGTGTGAAAAGTGAATGCGTAGAAGTAAGTGAAAATCAAACGCATGACAATGTTGAAAATATGCGAAAGTAAATTGACAATGTTGAAAGTATGTGAAAGTAAAAATCTAACAGTGCTGAAAGTATGTGAAAGTAAATGATTGACAGTGCTGAAAGTATGTGAAATTAAAAAAAGTGCTGAAAGTATATGAAAATAAAAAAAAAAGTGCTGAAAGTATGTGAAATTAAATGTTTGACAGTACTGAAAATATGTGAAAGTAAAAAAACAATATTGAAAGTATGTGAAATTAAATGTTTGACAGTGTTGATAGTATGTGAAAGTAAAGACTTGACAATGCTGAAAGTATGTGAAAGTAAATGTCTGATAGTGCTGAAAGTATGTGAAAGTAAATGATTGACAGTGCTGAAAATATGTGAAAGTAAATATTGGACAGTACTGAAAGTATGTGAAAGCAAAAACTGATAATGATGAAAAAGTATGTGAAAATAAAATTGACAGTGCTAAAAGTATATGAAAGTAAATTGACAATGCTGAAAGTATTTGAAAGTAAAGACTTGGCAGTGCTGAAAATATGTGAAATTAAATGCTTGACAGTGCTGAAAGTATGTGAAAGTAAATGATTGATAGTGGTGAAAGTATGTGAAAGTAAATTGACAGTACTGAAAGTATGTGAAATTAAATGTTTGACAGTGCTAAAAATATGTGAAATTAAATTGACAGTGCTGAAAGTATGTGAAAGTAAATTGACAGTGCTGAAAGTATGTGAAAGTAAATTGACAGTGCTAAGAAGTAAATGTTTGGGATCGAGACTGAAAAATAAATGATCGGGATCGAGACTAAAAAGTAAATGATTGGGATCGGACTGAAAAATAAATTATCGGGATTGAGACTGAAAAATAAATGATTAGGATCGAGATTGGAAAGTAAATGAATAGGATTGTGACAAAAAAATAAAAATGATCGGAATCAGGACTGAAAAGTAAATGATTGGGATCGAGACAAAAAAGGTAAATGATTGAGATTGAGACAGAAAAGTAAGTTATTGAGACTAAAAAATATGCAAAATTAAATAGCTGTTGTGATTAAAGTATGTGAAAATAAATGCTGCATGGTGTTGAGAGAAGAAAATGACTTGTAGAAATTGTAGAAAATGCCATGATTGATGAAAATGAATGATCTATGCATGATGAGATATGTGATGTCTCCTTATGGTATGTGATACTTACAAAAAGTGCAATGATTCATGACGTAGAAAATTAAATGCCTAGGGATGATTGAATGATGCGATAATAATATGATGAATGATGTCATGACTATGATAATTATGCCTATGTGATTTAATAGTATAAATGATGAATGTCCTAAAATGATGAAATAACTCCACACACAATTTTTTTTTTGCCCTAGTTTGGGGTATGAAAATTATGAATGTCCGAGGTGATCTAGTAATTGAAAATGTGAATGCCCTAATGTTATAGATAAATCCATATAAAGAGAAACAAAAATTGCCTCAGTTTAGGGCATAAAAATTATTGATGGTATGAGTATGATGAATGTCCTAGATGATTTGATGATTGAAAACTTTACATATGATGAATAATGAAACCTAGATGATCTAACATGATGAATGATATAATGAAACTTAAATGGTTTAATGATGCAAAAATTTCACAAAGAGAAAATAACAAAGAGAGAGTGAGAGAGAGAGAAAGCAAATTACCCTTTTTTTTTTAATGAATAATGATGACATGCTTTAGGAAAGAGAAAAACAATTGCCCCAGTTTACCGTTATCCAAACATCGTTTTTCTTGTAAAACCTTAGCCTAATTCCAAATGAGCCAATTTGTTCAAAGAGCCATTGCGATTGACTTTATCTTTCATTTTCAGACTACTCATGGATTTTATTTTCAACTCTTGCCCCTGTCTTATGTTGGAGTCCGACTTGATTTTGCTCTAACTTTTGCCTAGATCAGTGTTTCCGGTCTTCAATCTTGCGAGCTTTTTGCTTGCCCTAACTTTTGCCTAGACCGCCTTTTCAGATTTTCAATCTAGCAGACTTTTTCTTTTTGTTTGCCCTAACTTTTGCCTAGACCGCCTTTTCAGGTTTTCGATCAGTGGGCTTCTTTTTTCCTCTTTTTTTTTTAACTTTTCAATGTCTCATGACTTTGTATGATTATACGTGATTCCAGAAAAGGATGTTGAAAGCAAAATGCATTCCTTGAAAGAATGCACTTTTTTTGATGAAAAGGGAGGAGATGAGTAAGAGAAAGGTGTGAAAGATTGGAAAAAGTGCAGATCTAATCGATAAACCCATTTCACTGATAACCTATTTACATTGAGCTTAAAGTCCTGACCAAGATTGCAACCCTTTGCTATGTGACCAACAAGTTTGTATGTGAAAGCTATCTCCTTGTCTTCTGTCAAATGCTTCTTCATCAATCATTTATTGCCAAATCAAATTGCCCCAGTTTGAGCCCCTTTTTCCTAAAGCATTTGTTGATAAACTTTCTCAGTTGATGCATTTTCTAGGTTGCCCTTTTGGGTTTTCAACCTAGCAGAGACTTCTTGCTCTAATTTTTGCCTAGATTGTCATTTCTTTTTTTTTAGACTCCAATCTAGCGAGCTCTTTTTCCTTTTCTGTCTTTTTTTTTTTTGCTCTAACTTTTGCCTGGACTATTTTATTTTTCTCAATTTCCAATCCAGCAAGCCTTTTCTTAATTTTCTCACAATGTGCACCTTGACTGAGTGTCTTGCACAAATATTTGTTTGGATTATCTACTTGGTATGACACTTCAAGACTAAGTCATTCGAATAAAGCATTCAAGGTTGTGCTGAATGATTCCCTTAGTTGATGGTGACATTTTGATTTGTTATTTTTTAAAAAATAAGATTCAACATTTGATCAAATCACTTGCGTAGTTTAGGATCTTCATGATCATGATCATTCAAGCTCATCGTAACACAAAAATCAGTTAATGGGTTTTCTCAGTCTTAAAGAAATGAAAGAAAAAGAGCATGAGGCGAAGGAACAACAATGATAAGAAAGGAAACAAATGATATAATGACTGAAAAAGAACTACACATAATCATAAACAAGTTTCAAGACACAAGCAAACTCAAAAACAAGATTAATAAAGCTACAATCCATGTTCAAAAACATATTCAGGCACCACCACTTCCAATCTAATCCTCTTATTTCTTTGCCCTTGACATTTCAATAGCCTTTGCATCAAGTAGATGCCATACAACATCTTTGAAACCATTACAATAGTCGATCGAGTGCCCACGGGTATTAGAATGATATTCACACACATGATTTGAATTGTATCAGCTAGGATATGGTGGTACTGCAACCATTGCAAGGGAAGGAGTGAGGAGGTTTGCTTTGCACAAGCTTCTAAACAATTCAAAGTTGCTCATATTGAAGCTAGGCAAAGCTCGTTTGCTTGTTGATGGCCTAGGGTTTACAGTGTTAAAAGGGATTGCTTGGTGATTTGGAGGCATGGTCTGGTGAGGCATGTCTTTGAAAGGTGCATGTGGTTAAATGGAGGAGATGTAATTGGCTTGATATGGCTGGGGTGGGTAGTGTGGGGGGGATGAAAAAGGTGAGGAAGACAGGTAATGTAGGTGTTGGTAGGATGGATAGTGATTTGGGTGGAAAATAGGCTTGTAGGATTGGGTCGGCTATTGTGGTTGTATGAAGTTCACTGTGTCTTCGTTCCTCTTACATAACAACCCTTGCTTGGATTGTGGCTTACTTGACTCATCGTCTATTAACTCCACATTCCCTTCTTGGATATTTGCTTCAATTCTTTCTCCGACTTTCACCAAGTCCACGAATTCCTTGACATGGGTCCCCAACATATTCTTGAAGAATGAACCCTCTAGTGTGTGAATGAAACAAGAGTACATCTCTTACTCTAATATTGGTGGAACAACTTTAGCAGCCATGACCATCTTTTTTTTCTTCCTTTTGCTAAGATCAGACAAAGTTTTTTTGAGAAAGAGCAATGCTTGGAGACAGTAAACTTTTGAATTGTATTTTTGGAAAGAAAATAAATTAGTCATGAGAAATGATGAAAACAAAAAAAGAAATAAAAAAAGAGAAAATGTCATGTTATGAGTTTATGCCAAATATTTTTTTTAAAAAAATATGCATGTCAATTGGATTTTTTTTTTTTTACTTATGGATATATGTTATGTCATGAATGCATGAAATGAATGATTTTTTTTTATATGAACTACAGATGAGAAAGATGATGTGTGTATGAATGCATGATATTTTTTATGGACTTGAATTATTCTTCTAAGGAAAGATATGCACGAATGTATGACAAATTCTTTCTATGGATGCGGACTATGTGTGGATGAATTTTTTATGAATGTGGGTTATGGATGAGAGAAAGTGTATGAATGAATGTATGCTATATTTTCTGAACGCATGAAAATGCATGTATTTTTTTTTTGCATATGGATGCGATAAATAAATGAATTAGTAATAAAGATGAATTATGATGACATGTTAACAAAAAAGATTTTTTTTAATGAATGTGTAATATGCATGAATGCATGTCATTTTTTATAAATGCATGAAAATGAATGTCAAATGACCCCTTTTTTTTATATGGATGATGTCAATGTAATGTATGCATGAATGGGTGATGTATGAATGCATACTATATTTTCTAAATGCATGAAAATGCATGTGAAATGTTTTTTTTTAATGATGAATGTGGACTATGCTTGAATGAAAATGTATACATGAATACATGAAAATGATTTTATTTTTTTTATGATGAAGGAAAGTAAATGTATGCTAAATGAAAGTTTATGTTACATGTATGCATGTATGTTTGAAATGGGTGTATAATATGTGAGATGGAGAAAAGAAAGAAGGATGCCCCTTTGTGTCCTAATAGGGTGGTACCCAATAATTGAGTACTTTTAAGGCTAAGACCCTAATTTGGATAATACTAGGCGTACTCTATTAGTGCGTGCTTTTTTGTGTTGGATCTATATACCTAAAAGTCAAGGTCCCCATATTGCCCTTATTGATGAGATAAGGACCTAACTCTACGAGCCTAACCATAGGGACATGAACGTCACAATATGGTGGCTCGCATATTTGGTAACAATCTGAGCGGAAGAATTAACGACTATCAGGGAAGCAAAACCCCTTCTAGCCCTATGGATTTCCAAGGCTCGAGTGTAGAGCCCAAAAATGTGTATGAGATAAGTGATTGTGCATTGTGTGTGAGGAGCATAGAAATTGAAGGCCCAAAAACTACATAATAAAGTTCAAAGTATATATAAAAAAAACTAAAAAAAAAGTAAAAAAAGTCAACTACCTTAAGGTTTGCATGATAAATATTTATAGATAAAATAGACAATTATATACAAAAATAAAACAAAGGTGTTATGAAGGGGAAAAATAAATATTATAAATTTGTAATTATTTTGCATAATTAACTCTAATAGGCTTGACTCTAAAATCTCAGAGTAAACTTGCATTTACTAGCGATATCTGGAGGGCATCATAATAAAATGACAAAAAAAATTTATTCCTAAAAAGAAATAAATTTAAAAATGGAGTCGCCACCAATTTTAATTCTAGCCAAAATTGGAAAACCCTTGATTTGATCAAAACTGGTCTTTTAAAAAGATTTGAGTCTGGAAGTCTAATCATGACTAGGTAATGGTGAAAACTTAATCCCACTGCACCCTTAATACATCCGTATAAATACGGTTACCTTAGAGCTTATTATGCAAATTAATTTATAACTTAATAATATTTATTTATCCTTAAAACATATAAGAATTATATACAAATAAATAAATGAGTAAATGAGAAAGGAAAAAAAAAAGAAAAAAAAAGAAGAGAACAAAAGAAGAGAACAAAATTTGAAGAAAAATTAATTTTGGCTTGATAGTTATTGGATACGCTGACGTATCCTCTGGTGCAATGAGGAACTCAAAGCCTCTTCGTTCTTGTAGAAAATTAGTGTGTGTTAACGGATTTTAATTAAGAAACAAAAATAAAAATGTATGGATTGATTTTATTTATGAAAAAAATTTTAATTGACAAATTATTTTAAAAAAATAAAAGAAATAAAACAAAACTAAAATAAAAAGAAAAGTAAAACAAAAAAAAAAATCATACTTATTTGATCACTATAATGTGGGAATAAGAAATAAACAAAACCATGAGGAAAAAGTGGCGCAACGATGGCACTAAAGATGATTATTGTGACAACAGTGGTTTTGTGAAGATGGTGATTGCAGTGGTTCTGAAGGCTATACAAAGCTAATAATGATTGTGACTATGATAAAATAAGATTCGAGATGAGAATGATGATAAAAAATAAGATCATGGCTTATGATTGATGATGAAAGGATTGTGGTTTGGTGAGAGGGTTGTGATGATAATAATGGTGATGAGCTATGATAATGGTGATGGATTCAATGAAAAAGAATGATGAATTAGTGGCTGTTATGTGAGAAATAGAATCAAAGATGGAAATTTGATGATGGTGATGGAGGTAAATCAAGGGAATGGTGAATCAATGTGTCTCCTAGCTTAGAGATGAAGGGGCTGTGATTTGATTTCTGATAAGGAAAAGATAGTAGTAGTGGTAATAGAGGCAAATTATAATGGAGATGAATGATGAATGAATCTGTCCCCTTTTTTTGTGGTTAATTATTATATAGAGAGAGCAAAATAGAGAGATTTTGGGGTTAGTTAGGGTTAAATCAGTTAGGATTTAAATTGATTTATTTTGTTGAGCCAGTTAAGATTTTGATTTTTTTTTGTTAGCTGAAATTAAATTTAAATTCAAGTGCACAAAAAAAAATAAATTGAAAATAAAAATATGGTGTTCATAGTAATGTATGGGTGGATTGTTTAGTTGGACGAGTGATCATGGCAGGTGCCGCGGCCTCCTTCAAAAGGAAAACTGTATAAAAATGTAACCAGTTTTTTTAGAAGGGTGTAACTTTGATTCACTCTCAAAGAGCTAAGTTCTATTTATAAGGTTTATAAAATAATGGGTATTTGAATCAATAATTTTTCTTAATATGATTCTATATGGTTGAATATATTTATAAAACTTTTTTATACTAATATTATATTTGCTTGACAGGTAAAAGTTTAAAAAGAAAGGGTCATAAATAAAATTTCCTGCATAAAATTACACAAAATTGGCATTTGCGCAATCAACAAAATGGGAAAGAACAAAAAATAGATATGTAGTACCCGCTAACCCTGACATTTGACTATGAGAAGATGCACGTAGACTTTGTTGCCACATCTATATATTTAATTGATCTTTTTTTTTTGGTACATATATTTATTTGATTTTTAATTGAAGCGATGCATCTCACCTAATATATTCTTTGGGTAACATCTCACCCAATCTTTTTCCTTCGGCGCACATCAAACCTCGTCTTTAATCCCACGTACCACGTAGCCTCTGTAATCTGGGAAGTGTTGTTAAGGATAGGAATCTAGTAGGAATATTTTAGAGTTTAGGATGGGGTGTTATAGTTTGAGAATGTTTTAGAATAGCTTCTAACATTATAAATATACTGATTTGTGATGAATAAATGCAAGAAAGAAAATTATTAATATTATATTATAATGTAGCTTTAGTTTTAGATTAGCTAGTTATGTTAAACTTACCGTCACAATTGAGGTGTTATACAATGGTATAGTTTTGACGTGTATTGATTACTTTGTTTATATTTCACTTTTTGCGTTGGTGAACAATAAAGATTATTTTGTATATTAAAAAAAATAGTAGTTATGCATATGAAATACATTGGATATCAAAATTCATATTTCAGAAGGCACAATTATTAAAAGATCTTTTGAAACAGGACTAGTTTATAATATTTCTAATATATATATATATATATATATATATATATATATATATATATATATATATATATATATAATCAAAGATTAAAAGAATTGGTTCGATATATATGCCCCCAAAAAAACCACTAAATATTCATAATATAAGTGAAATATTAATTAAAAAACATAAGTTCGAGAATAAATCAAATTCAAACTTCTTAGAAAGAATTTTCAGATGAACTTTTTTCACTTGTTTGATTTGGAGGTGAAAATTAGTTGACACATAGAATTTGAACATGAAATTTTCACTCCTATTTTTATCCCTTGATTTCTTGACTATAGAATAAAAACAAGGATAAAAATATTACAGATGAACTTCATATATAATATTATTATTGGGATAAAATGAGAGAAAAATTTCTATGCAAATCCTCCTTAATAATTTGTCTTTTATTTTTACTTTTCAACCAAACTTTAGGTTAAAAATAGGAATAAAATTTCATAGATAATAAGATCTATAAGTAAATTTTATTGATAAAGATTGATTTGTGATATAGGCCTGTTTGGAAGTTGTTTTTCAAAATAGTTTTATAATTTTAAAAGTAAGAGACTAGAAAATTTTGTTTGACGTGCTATTTTCTTCCCCTTGATTTTAAAAACCAAAAAATTGATTTCAAGTTTTAAAAAATAGAAATAGGAAAACAACTCAAAGATATTTTACAAAACAATAAGTGGTAACTTTGTAAATAACTCTTCTCTCTATCTCCTTCCTCATCAGTGAACCACCTAGCACCGGCGTCGCCATCCACCTAGCACCAACGTCACCCTGAGCATTAGCCACGATCCACCCAGAACCTTCGCATAGCACCAGTGCTACCTCACACAAGACCATGAGCCGATCTGCTTCCTCTGGCTCTAATTTGCTTCCTCCGAAGCCGGCGTGACTTCAAACAGGACCAATCTGCTTCCTTCAGTTCCAATCTACTTCCTCCAATGACATTGCGGCTTCGTATAGGCCTCAAGCTTCGATCTACTTCCTCTAGCGAAGTCACAACTTTGCACAAGCTTCGCATTGCCATCCCTTGCCGCTGCAAGCAGCCCTTTGTTGATTTTCTTTGGTGTGTTACAGTGGTTTTGGAATCTTTGGTTGTTGCAATGATTTTGGGAAAATGGGGTGGGTTTCCTATTTTTAAAAAAGAGCACTCAAACAAATAATGATTTTGTATTTTACTAATAAGAAGCTATTTCTGAACTTGATTTTTAAAATAGTTTTAAAAAACAAAAACAAAAACAAAAAATCTATTTCAAACAGGCACATAAATTTTACTTTTAAATATCACCCGTACAAGTTTTATCTCATTTTTTTTCTCCCAACACATCAATTTTTAACATATAATTAAAATATGAGTCATGCTTGAATGTCTACTTTTTTATTGTTTAATTTTATATATCTTAAATATTAATTTATGGATAAAAGTCTTTTGTTTTCAAATCGTATCTCCTTCATTGTCTCCCTAATTATTTATTAACATTTGAAAAATAAATGTTGTACATTTAGTAATTTATAAATTTTAAATTTATTTTGAATTTCAATTTTACATGTGATAATAAATGGTCTAAGAAACAAGGAAGAAAATATTATTCGGGACGAAGGAGTTCCATCCTTCGTTTATATTGTAAATGACAAGCAACAAATATGGAACGTCCAATTTGGCCACCATGGCCTTGTGACGGGATCGCGTTCTTCCGCGTTTTTATTCCACAGGTTCAGAAAAAGGAATGGACAAAAACGAGGTAGAATTGGAATATAATTTTGGTATATTTTATGATATATCTCTTATCTTTGATCCATTAAAATTCTCTTATCATTAATCGTTAAATTAAATTATTTGATAAAATAATAATTATTTAATGACTAATAATAAGGATAGGAATATAAAAGATAGAATTAATTGGAGAAGAAATCTATTACCAATAAAAAGAAAAATTAGACAGAAATCTGATAATGATCTCAAATGATCTCCTGAATAACTTCGTGGGAATTAAACAAGCACTTTCTAGTAGAAAAACAGAAAAATAAGAACAAAAAATACAAGTAAGATTTTGAACACGCCTCCTGTCACTACCAAGCAAAGACATTGACATGGTCAATATGAGATATGACACTATACAGATATGGACACGTTAAAATTGAAAAATTATGGGATATAGACACAGTATATAATATATATATAAAATTTAAAAAATTAATATATTATTTAAAATATTATTTATATAAATTTAATTTATATTTTATTTCCTTGTAAGTTTAAAAAATTATATATTATTTCCTTTTTATAACTTTATTTATATTATGTTTTTATATATTGAGTAAGAAAAAATAAATTTTAAATTAAACTTATGTAAAAATATGTCATGAGTGTGTTATATAATTAAGGTTAGTGGCTGTTAAGTTGATCCCCATATGTTTTATAGCATCATATGATCTCTAAAATTTAATACTAAATTACCAAATTATTCTTTTTTAAACTTTTAATTTTTCTTTTCAACCACTCTTCTATTCCACCACTATCCATTACCTAGTCATACCTCCTCCATTTCACTACATTGGCTCGCTGAAATCCTTTTAGATCCATTTTTTCTGGGCAGCATCATTTTCTTCAATTGTTTTATGTGAAAAACATTGAAACATTTTTTTATCTCCTAGCACAATCTCAACCGCATATGAAATGACAAAGAACTTCCTTCAATATGATAGTGTAACTTCTTAAATGTATTTTATTACTTAAAAAGTATATATGTTTTATCTTCAATGATCCTTAGCCGTCGTCGATTGAACTTTATAAAAAAATCTAATGGTAAAAAGGGTGGACCATAAGATGACGTAGAAGATGGGAGGATCATTTTATTCGTACACTCTGTCTGTATTTCACTGGTCCTATGAATCCCGCACTCATATTATCGCTGAAACTGAAATAGGAAATTACGAATGTTGGTTCATTCGTCGCTTGACGCGCAACAGAGTGCCGCGTTCAGGACGCCGGCAGGGCAAGACACGCCTCTTCCATTCCTTTTGGCATATCTCTGACTCACACCACGCCTCTACAGGTAGCTGTGAATCCAGAAATTTTAATAATAGGGACAAAGATAATAAATTAATATAAAAATAAAATATATTTTATTTTATTATTTTATCTTAGTGAAATTTATGTGTAATCAAATTTAATAATACAATGGAATAAAAATACGCATATCTTTATAACTATTAAATAAATTTAGGAAATTTTGTGGGGCATATGCCCCCACTTTGCATAGTGTGGCTCCGTCCTTGTCTACGGCTTTACGCTGATATCACATGACCCGGTCAATGTAAAATACAAAATAGAAAGTAGAAACTAGAGGAAGAAATGTGTATTGAATTTTTCTTATTTAGTTTTATTTTGAGCTGGTTTTTTCTTTTTTTTTTATTATTATACTTATAATAAAATAGTCAAAATATAGTATGTGAAAAAGCAGTACATAAGCGGTATATACACTGATACATACTGTATTACACCCCAAAAAAAAGAAGAAAAAACGCAGTATATACGCTAATACATACTATATACTGTGTTAGACCCAAAAAATACGGATGATACTGTACAAATATATCTATTATAAAAATTATTTTCCCCAAAATATCTTTGAATGATTAAATTTTAGCTAGGATATATATAACAGTAACAGCAGCGTTTAGGAAACGAAACAAAGAACTTAATTCAGAAGGAAAAGGACCGCACGCTAACGCGTCAACATCAAAGCCGAGAAGCTTCCCTTATTTTTAATTGATTTCTTCATAAATACCCCATCTTTCGCCATGAACAATTTCCACATAGTTATCATCACCCAGCATCGGTTATTCAAAACAGCACAACACTTCAATTTCAATTTCAATACATATACACAAACACAACACAACACAAAATCAAAAACTCTATTTCCCTTTCTCTCTCTCTCTCTCTCTATTTCTTTTTTCTTTCTGTTTCTTTCCTTCAATCTTGGCCTAGCGAGTAATTAAGTCGCAAATAAGAATCATCACAAGCATGGAACAACAGAGAACCTTGGAACTCAACCTGATCTCCGCGAAGGATCTAAAGAATCTAAACTTGTTCTCAAAGATGGACGTATACGCCGTCGTTTCGATCACCGGAGACAGTTCCAATCACAACCAGAAGGTGAAGACCCCCATCGACAGGGAAGGCGGCACCAACCCTGTTTGGAACTTCCCCATCAAGCTCACCTTCAACGAAACCCTAGCCCGCCAGAACCGCCTCATCCTCGAGGTCCACCTCCGCTGCGACCGCGCCCTCGCCGCCGACAAGGACGTCGGCCGCGTCCACGTCCCCCTCGCCGAGCTCCTCAACCAATCCTCCGGTAACGAAGGAAAGCCCTTACAGAACGTCACCTACCAGGTGAGAAGACCATCCGGTAGGCCCAAGGGATCCTTGAATTTCTCCTACAAATTCGGGGGCAAAGTCGCCGCAGCTGCTCCGGTGAACGCGCCGCCGTATAAAGCGGAGCCTGTGGTGGCGTATCCGCCGCCGGCGACGGGTTCCAGCTCGAAGCCATATCCTACGGCGTATCCTCCTCCGCCACCGGAGCAGCAGCAATATCCGGCTGGTTATGGGTATCCGCCGCCGCCGCCTGTGGGGTACCCGCAGGCTCAACCGGCGTACGGATATCCGCCACAAAGTGGGTACGGGTACCCGCCACAGCAGAGCGGTTACGGGTACCCGCCACAGCACAGCGGGTATGGGTATCCGCCGCCGCAACAGGGCGGGTATGGGTACCCTCCACAAGGTCAGAAACCGGGAAAGAACAAGTTTGGGATGGGCCTTGGAGCCGGGCTGCTTGGTGGAGCTTTGGGTGGGCTTTTGATTGGGGACATGGTTTCTGATAGTTTTGATGATGACTATGGATTTGATTTATTTTAACCTTGTTTTTGTTTCGGTCTTTTTTCTCTCTCTGGAGTTGAATTTGGATTAGAAGTTTTACGACTTTTTGGTTTGTACTGATATATGAGGGTAAACAAACTTCTTTTTTGTTTTTTTTTTCCTTTGAAGTCGTGAGTATGTAAATTAACTGCTATATCATATCTTCCTTTTTATTTCCTTCGAATGTACTGATTATACGGCTTAAGATAATTTTTCTTTCTCCTGTATTATTATATTGCAACAGCTTTTATAATCTTGTTACTAAAACCAAATTCAAGTTGACTGGTCAGATCTTTAGTCTAGCGCTACTAGGAGCAACAATTTCATTCTCATAGGAACAGATGCAGACTTATGAAAAGTTGTCTCTTACCTAGGTGTTTGTATACTATTTTTGAGATATAAATGCTATAAATACAAATCTGTTTAGTGGTGGAGATAGGACACATAAAAATACAATTTCTATAGTTTCAATTTATGATTCAGTTCCGCTAAAGGTGGCATGAAAACCAGTGGTAGTACCATTGTTTTAATTAATTAAGCCTATATGGATCAGCTACCTGGTTAGTTCTAGCTTTGGACCTACTTTTACATAAATCCTGTCCAATATACTTTTACACCTGCTTATGAAAAGAAGAGGGACAAATTTTGAGAGCATTTTAAGATGGTCATGAAATCTGAGCTGAGGAGGAGGAGCTGGAATGGCATTCAATGGCCTCAGTAGAACTGTGGTCTCCACTGATGTTAGGAAGGAAGTGTGCATGATACCAAAAATAATGTTACTTTTATAATTAGTGAGATTAAGAGTTCAGAAATATAAATAAGCCTAAACTCATTTGAAAAAATAAAAGGATATCAATTACTTTCATTTGTACTGGCACGAACTGCAGTTAATCATGGATTAATAAGTGGACCTGTTTCGTGTTTACTTTTCGCGCAAATGAGCATTCCCGCGACCTGAAGCAAACCATAGCATTTTCATTTTCCCGATTGGCTACGTCTCTATCATGCATTCATATACTGGATCCTTCTCTAACGTTAACCGAGGGGAAAAGTGGTGAATCAAAGTCGAAGGATAGTGAATTGGCCGCTAGTATTAATGGGGCTCAAGTTGGCTAATAATCCATTACAAAATATTAAAAACAAAATTGAATGGTTACTTCCAAGACTCGGTCGTCCAGTAGCCATCAATACTCAATAGGGACCTATCACATTTAATTAGGGAAGTAGTTTCAACTTTCGCACCATAATTCCATAGAATAGTCAATACCATAATTCCATAGAATAGCCATCACCCATGACAAATTGACAATCACACTCTTCTGACAATGTCTTTCTTAATGTTTTACTTGACTTTTGTGACAATGTCATTACCACCAATACTGTAGTATACACTTATTTGATTTGATTATATGTATTCACATCAATAAATAAATTTGGCACTTATGATTTATTTTATTACTTCAACAATTTTATATATATATATATATATATAAATTTAATTGAATGATGATGTAAAAAAATTTATATTATCAATATATTTAAATTAGTGTTTTAAAAAATGTTTTATTAGTTAATACTACCATTTATGAAGTAACACCTCACATCATCTATTTTCATAGAGTACAAACCACGCAATCAAGTTTAAAATTAGATTTTCAAACTTAGAGGATTAAATTTTCAATTGTTGAAATGTCTCTTTTTCTTCTTGTTGAAAAAATGCAGCTCAAATAACTGAAGTATGCTTTCTCAAAGCGCTCAACTGTTCCTTTTTTTTTTTTTGTCAACAAACCACTTAACAATTTGGAGTTGAGTTGTATTATTTGTATTCACCATACATGAAATATCATGTCAACTCACATTCAACCTACCATTAGATAAATGTGAATCGATGTGAGTCGATACGTTATCCTATACATGATAAGTATAAATAGCATTTTTCTTTAGAGTTCAGTGAGGTGGAAGTCGGAGTGGGATGAAGATGATAATTTATCAATTGAAGTGACAAGGAAATGGAGCAATATTTTGCAATTGTTGGAAACTTGTGACTAATTTATTTTTGTCAAGAATCCATATATCCATAGATGATATTGTTAGGGATCATAATTATTGTTATTATTATTACTTTTTTGGGTCAGGATTCTATTTGTTATAAACACATCACACTCTCCTTAATGCCCCACTATGGAATCTGCCAGTAATATACATGCAAGTGAAGTCTCACGAGGTTTTATTTTTGCCAACAAAGTCTCCCCAATTTTTTCTTTAGTTAACAAGTCCCACCAGTTTGATCTTTTTTTTTTTGGTAGCTTTTCGGTTAAGCAAGTTTGATAAACTCATTTCGATCTTTTGGAAACTTAAGACGGCCCAAAGTATGATCAACATAAAAGGCCCATGTTTTATCATATGCAACTTATGCCATTCCAATGTATTGCCCAAGTTCAGACAAAAACCTCAAATCACAAAGAAAAAAAACAAAGAATCAAACAAAACGAAACGATAAACCATTTCTTCAAACGACACTACATCTCTGCAACAGCAAAAGCCTAGAGGCAGGGTAGTGTTTTCGCAGTTGCAGAAGGCAGGAAGCAATCAGAGATGAGACCATTGGACGAGAAGGAGACAACAGCGGTGTTCGAGAAGCTCTTCAAGTTCGTAGGAAACAACCTCAAGAACATCGTCGAGAACCCTTCCCACGAAGGCCCCGACCCAAACCCAGGTCGCTACTGCTTCCGCCTCCACAAGAACAAGGTCTACTACGCCAGCGAGTCCCTCGTGAAGCGCGCCACCAACATCGCCAGGCCCAACCTCGTCTCCCTTGGCATTTGCATCGGAAAGTACACCCACGGTGGAAACTTCCACCTCACCGTCCAAGCCCTCAACCTCCTCGCCGCAAACGCAAAGCACAAGGTGTGGCTCAAGACCCAGTCCGAGATGTCGTTTCTTTACGGAAACCACGTTTTGAAAAGCGCGTTGGGGAGGATTACTGAGAACATTGCTCCTGGTGATGGGGTTGTGGTTTTTTCGATGGCGGATGTGCCGTTGGGGTTTGGGGTGGCTGCCAAGTCAACGCAGGATTGCAGGAAGCTTGACCCGAATGGCATCGTGGTTCTGCACCAGGCTGATGTTGGAGAGTACTTGAGGATGGAGGATGAGCTTTGAGCTTCTTTGAAAAGGTTTTTGGAAATTGGCTTCTTTGTGTTTGTAAGTTTGTCACTGTGAACTTGGGTTCTGTTTTGTCTTGTAATCTCATGAAATTTGGTTCATTGTTGTTGCAGTGACTATACTTATTATAATGTTTTTATCTTTTCTTTTAACCCATCTCTGTGACAATCTATTACAATGCTGGGGCCATTCCATTCCTTGCTACTCAGTCCTCCCTCACTACTTAGGGAGCATCTATTATCAAGAATGATTAAAAATTTTTACATTATAACGAAATGATGTGGTTTTAACATTATAAAGGTTTTTAGTCCCTCACTACTTAGGGACCTTCTGTAAGCTAGATACTTGGGGACAAGTTGATGTCCCTATCTTTACCTTAAAAGAGTGTCTTGACATTAATTTTGTTTGACACGTTTTTGGTCAATCAGATTGTAATTTCTTTAGTAAACTATGATTGTTGGCATTTTGTTCTTGCTGTCGTACAGGTTCTGAATCTTCTGATGGCATATTCTAGCCGCATGTTAGATTGCTTCAGTCTTTCTATTGTGATCTACAGCACCTACTGTCATACAGGCTTTTACTCTTTTGCTACTACTTACTGTCATACAGGATTTTATTATATTTTGTGTATGTTGTTTATTCTTCTTTGATATAATTATTTTTGGTTCTTCAAAACCAATTCCTTTTACAGCATAATAATGAATATTTGGTACTTGATTGACTTCTCGTGTAGCTGTGCCCAAGATTTTTTGTAGCTTCTCTTTTTTGCATAGTACTGCTATTTCTTTTGATTTATTTAGTAGAAAATGCTGTCCAAATGTTCAGCAAATCCAAATGAAAGTAACATGAAGAGGAGTATGAAGGCCATTACCAATGTAATTTCCAACTTCCACCAAGATCCGTATGGCTCAGTGGCAATGTTTAAATTTGACTAATACATGGTTTAATGGAATGAATGTCCCTTTGCTATATTGTGCTCATGCCTAAAGAATTTCCTTGGCTTTTCTTTTGTTTTTATTTTTTTCTCCTTATGGCTTAATTGGATTCTAGGATTCTTATTATTACTAAGATTTGATTTCAAGATGACATCCATATGTGAACTAGTTTTTGGTATATTAATCTGGTTTTTGAGTTTCTTTCATTTTTTTTTGGTTTGATCTTTGCTATTATTTTGAACAGAGTCATTTTGATCTTTGCTATTATTTAGTTTCATAATTTAAACTCCCTTATTTATTTGCCCAATTTGTCAAACATGTCTCAGAGCAAAATGAGCATGGCACTTGATTGGCGACAATATAATAGCACACAACCTATAGCAAGCAATATTCCTATGGATATCCTGAAGAATAAAATGTGCCAAAAAAACTCAGCAACTGATGCAAGGCTTCCTCAAGCCAAGTAAAAAATTATATGTGTAGTCACTATTCCTACACAGCAGCATGAGCACATAAGCATATGCCAAAAGAGAGATGAGATAGACATATTTCTTCACTTTTATATGTTCTAATATAGCCATATGCTTCACTTTATATGTTCTAATATAGCCATATGCTTCACCTTATATGTTCTAATATAGCCATGTGCTTCTTGCTTCAGTAGGTTCTGAGTATTCATCAGTCATACATATAGTGATCTAACATATAGCAAATATGGGAGAAATTAAATTAAAAAGGAAGAATCAGGAGCAATTGTAGCAAAAGAGAGGAGTTCTTCAAGTTATTTGAATTTCAAGATAGTATAAGATTCCTGAAGCATTTACTTTTTTGTATTTGCAGTATGGAATATTTTAAGGCAAATAAATTAAAGAATGTCCTCATGATGAATGCCACATTATTGTACTGATTGTTGCATAATAGTTTGATGCGTCCTTACCTATTCATTCTTTTGATCTCTTTTGTGCCATGTAGTAGCTAATGGGAAGCTTGCTGCAGAAAGAAAATGGCATCACAATGAGAGCACCGATAAATAACTGGTTTTCTTTTTATTCTCTTCCTTCAAGTCCTTCTCCTCTAAATAAGTGTATTTTATCAATGGTTTTCTTTTCTGTTAGGATAATGTAGTTTTTCTTATAAGCTATTTGGCTTCCCAGTTTAATATAGTGCTCTACTGCATTGCTTAGTGTGGCCAGAGCCAAATCCTGCTGGATTAGTTTTTCCACTTAAAAAATGATTCTTTCAGAACATAGATTTGTGTGTTACTTCATGTTGAAACTGCCCTGCTTCTAAAAGAGGGAAGGTAAATGGCATTTAATAGTTACCAATACTATACACAACAATGGAATTTGTTGTAAATTGGTGTTAGTTCTTTAACCATCCTATTTCAAGTAATTACATTAATGGCACTGTCTTATCATTCTACAAATTTGCATTAGAGGAATATGAATTTAGTAAATTGTATTCATTTTATTTATTACAGACAAGAATCAAAATCTTTTGATGATTAGCCATTATAGAATTTGAACCAGGTTTGACATTTTCATGGTTCTGAAAGATGCATGCTTAATGGCATTAAATACCTACTGCTGCATGAAGGCAACCAACCAATTATGATGGCAATTCGTGATAGCTTTTGAAAATGGTGATTAATGGCATTTTTGCTTAATTCATTAAACCACATATTCATTAAAATGTTTTGGTATACAAAATGATTTGTATTTTGTATTTGTATCATGTTGACCCTGTTTTTGAAAATCTAAACTTATAAGTTACTCAAATCTATTCTGAAAATCTATTGTTACTGCGAGACTTGAATAAGATGGGTCCTTGGATCAGATTTCATATATCCAATCCATTCAATAGTGTATAATTTAGCCTACAAATTGCCTTAGTTACAATCTTTCTTAAAGCCATAAGCATTTAAATTTAATATCTGTTAGATATGAAACCTATTTTGTATTTAGTGGAGCTACCTAAGATTTACAATTTAGGACCATGTGATTTAAAAGAGATCTAGATGTAATCTTTTTTGGGTTATTGGTCATATTTTTATACTTACAAAAGATTTGTGATTGACCAGTGTTCATCTATATGTCTCGGACTCTTGGTTGCATACTTGCATTAGCTTCTTCATATATTAGTATTTAGAAGGAGAGTCTATGCCTCTGCTTGGCATATGATACACATGAAATCTAATATCATGAATTATGCTTTGGCAACTTGCTGAGTGCTAGCTTACTATAGGAACATGTAATTGCGTGTCATCTGAAGTAATTTTTTGAAAGTTTGGAATTACTGACTGATGCTTTTGGGAACTAGTGATAACTTATTGGTTTATATTTTGCTATTTGATGGCTATTTTGTAGATTCTTTGTTAGTATGCTTAAATGGAAGAACAAATTATATAGAATGGACAAGTTGGGAATTCTTTTTTAGCATACAATTTTCATCGAATCTTCTGCTTTGAATCTTTGATTTTGTCATGCTTTTGAAAATGCTCCTACATAAATTCATGATTTGTATTATTTTCTATAATTGTGGCATTTGATATGTATCATTGGACATTTGTCTATGACTTTGATACATTTGTCTATGACCTTAACATTTGTCCTGGCATAAAGGAGTTGTTATGAAACCTGTTTTGCTTCTGTCAAATTTTTCTGCATAACTTTAATTATTATCACTATGATAGATATGTTTCCTTTGAGTAACATTAAAAAGCTGCATCTATCATATCATATGTTTAAAGGTAAGTATAATGACATAAAATATGAAGGTTTTGATTCAAGCAACAATTAGAAATAGTTCTAATCCTCTGCATATAGTTAAACTACTGGTTCAAGATTATGAAGCAGAATCTATTGTTTTTTATTTCAATAATATGTTTTAGGTGATAAAGTAATTCACATTTATCATGTAACATTTTCAATAAGGTAGTCTCTCTAATTTGTTTCAATCAAATATAACTATAAATAGATTGAAATAGTTTTAATCTGCAATTGTATACTATAAATTCCATAAACTTACCTAATTATTGTATTGAAGTCAACATGATTTACACTTTTTCAGGACCAATGAATTGAACACAGACTTTGATAGAGTGATATCATTCTAGATTAATTAAAATACTCACGGCTAATATCCTAATTTGTTGTGAATATTTAGTGGTTTAAACCTTTCTCTTACAAATATAATCAATTTAGAATAACTGATTTTTGCACTCACACGTTTGAGTACCATTCAAAATAACTGCAGTGTCTTGAAGAGCCTGATTGTATTTGTTTATTGCATACTCAAGTGCAGCTTGCTTATCATTTATTTCTCTGGGAATGTAGGCTTATACTTCTTTACCCAATCATCCCTCAAATGCTATTGCTACTAGGTACAATCAGGCACAAATATTTGTTTATTGATTTAGTGACTTCACATAATCGTTGGGTTACGTATCCTTTAATATTGGCGCCTCGATGGAACTTGTTTAATTTAATTACCTATACATAATCTATTTAGTGTATTCATGAATGTGTGGTGGATGTTTAAGCTACTAGCCAAACTAAAATGAAAATTGGGTTATTTAACTAGCATGTTCTAATTACATGGCAAGAGTGGAACTAATGTTCATGAGGAAGCAAAGCAAATGTGGGAAATGCACAAGCTTGATACATTTATATACTGACAAGGAGAAGGACGTTGTTCATTTGCTTACAAAAGTGAGGAGTAAAAGGAAAAAGGTCCCCAAAAAATCAAGATGGATTCCGTTATAAGGGTATGAAGTTGGAATGAGTTTTGGAATTATGTTGGTCATCTCTTGATTATCGATTGATGTCATAGGGGTGAACTTTCAGTAATTTTCTGGATTTGAATACTTAGGTATGTATATCTATATCTGATCTGGTAGTTTTTAGTTGATTTGGTTAAACAAGGAAGTAGAATATAAGAGTCTATGGTTTCAAGGATTAAAAATCTTTTTGTTCATTCATACACTCTATTGGAAGATTTGTGCTATTGGTTCTTAATTTTTTGAGTTGATTTTTTTTTGTCTTGAGCAATGATAAATCTTTTTATCTTTGAAAAATATTTTATTTGAGATTCACATTTCTATTCCCCTATTTTGATGAGTATTCTTTGTATTCCAAGTTTTGATATATCATTGATGTTTGTTGAAGTTTGATTACGTGATTCTTAATGTGAACTAAATGTTAAGTCAGATGCTTTAGCAGGTTAAAAAGAGACTTGAAGACCATACTATTGTCCTATTGTGTATTAATGTAGGTTCAAGTTCTATTGTGCTCCATAGAGCATTGGCTGCAAAATGCACCTAGAGAATCGGATAAAGGTAGGGGTAAAAAACATAATAGACATTATATACAGGCTTCTAAATTAACCTGTCGACACAGGGAGAACAACTCTAATATATTGCACAATTGATATAGTATAGAAAAATATTCGAGAATATTATTCAAAACAAATTGTACAATTTAATTTCTATAGCCTACTTATATTTATTTCCTGAATGTCTTATTCCTACAATGTCTAACTCATACATAATATATTATTTGAAATAAATAAGCATAATTCATAACGTATAGAAGCTAATTTTACTGATTCAAGTTCCATATAAAAACATAAAGAATAACAAAATATCTACTTTACATCCACATTTAATATTTTTGAATTTTTATTGTTAAAATTCCCGTGCTTAGCACGGGTTAGTAACTTAGTATGCTTGTTTCTCTAGTAAACTACGATTGTTGGCATTTTGGTCTTGCTGTCGTACAGGTTCTGAATCTTCTGATGGCATATTCTAGCCACACGTTAGTTTGCTTCAGTCTTTCCATTGTGATCTACAGCACTTACTGTCATACAGGCTTTTACTCTTCCACTACTACTTTGTAATACAAGGATATGTCATATGTCAGATGAATTTTTCTTATTACTTCCGGTTTTGCATTCAAGCTAAATAAGCTGTTCAGGTTTTCACCCTAAACTAGTACACAAATATGACTAAGCAGTTGTGTATGCCTTAGGTAGCATACTATATATACTATAACTTGTGTAATGCAACCAACCTTTTTGGGCTCTTCAGGTTTTACCTCTACTAACAATACATACTATGTGCCGTCAATAATTGCCAGCACTAGTGGCCAAACATATTTTGAACGACAATATCTACTGCATATGCAAAAAATGCAGTTTCAGGGACTGACAAGGAGCAGTTTCTACTCCAGGCAGAAAGCCCCATGTCCTTGAACAACTTAGCATCTAACGCAGGATTCATTGAAGGATCAGCTTTTCCCCCAAGCTCGAAATTCTATTGAGAAAGAAACTGCAATGAGCAACACAGAAAGGCACAATTTGTTTCTGGTGTCATGTCTTTTTGTTACTAAACAAGTGCGATGCCGTTTACAAGCAAATGCGTCCAAATGTTTGTTTTCACATTAATAATAAAATAAAATAAGAGGTTCAGTTCGACTTGACCCAATCCAGACAGTTGGGCCTATGGATGTGCCTTGATGATGTTGGGTGCGACTTGATCCAGACACCCTAATTTGCCATTCCCTCCTGATGGATTGATACATGAATAAAAAGCCAATACTATTTTATGTTGCTTAGGTTCCGTGTGGATATTACTATTTTCTGATTATCTTATAGTACCTTTGATTTATGAAAATATTTTTCATTTTCATTTTCTATGTTTATTTTCTGAAAAGGATTTTTACTTCCAGATTTTCAAAATCAAAAAATGTGTTTGGTCTATAAAAGTTTATTCTGTTTTCATTAAGTATAAACAATAAAAATATATTTGGTTTGTCTATTTTTTAGAAAAAGATCCTATTTTATAAATTGATTTTATAGAAAATGTATTGAAAATTTATTCTTATATTTAAAATACAATAAATTATACTTTAAATAATTATAAAAAATAAATTAATTTAATTTAAATTTAAATTTTAAAATCAATCTATTCCTATTCAAATCCTACCAAAATTAAAAGGATTTCAATAGACAAACGAGAAACAGGAAATGTTGGGCACATGCATCAAGACATCAACCAAAGTGTTTAACTACAAGACATCAACCACACCTTGAATTTCTTGAAATCAAATAAACATAAATGCTGGGCACAGGCTTGTCAAAAGTTATAGCCAAAGTGTTTAACTAACATATAAAATCAAATCAATAAAAAAAGTTTTAAAAAAATTAAAGGACAGATGATGAGAATTTTGGAAGCTTTTGCAAGTGCTAGCTTCATTCTTTCATTTTGTGTTACAAAAAAAGAAAACAAGAGAACATGAGAGAGAAAAAGTGAGAGCGCTTATAAAGGGAGAGGGAGGGGCTGCATATGGCTCCCAACGGTATCTGTGACCTCATCAGCGACACAGTGGGGTGGCCAAGGTGATGGCAACTCATAGTGGCCTCTGTTTTCACTGTGCATGATGGTTGAGAGGGGCATCATGAGTCTCACTGTGGTATGGGGCACACGACAGCGCTTGCGACAAGAAGGACGACAATGTGGTGGCTCAGCGGTGGAGGGAGCTAGGTTGCGATAGTGGCTCTATAATGAACAGGCATTGGTGGAGAGAGGAAGTCAATAACTGTGATAGGAAGGAGAGAGACTGATTCTGGTTCTAGCTCTCTTTGTGTGGAGCATTGAAAAAAATAAAAACACAAAGCAAAATTGTGCATTGTGAGATTCGAACAGATCACAATGTCTAAGAAAAATGGAAAGATGGTTTATTTACAATACTACCACCGTGTTTTCACTTAAAAATATTTCCAATAGCGAAAATGCTGAAAACGTGAAAATATCATTTCCAATTTTGTGTGCCTTTTGAAAAATATTTTCTTCAATGATCAACCAAATATATTTTTATACTTATTTTTCATTTTTAGTAAAAATGAAAATGAAGAAATCAAATGCGCTCTTAAATTTTTTGGAAATCAAAAGTAGCACTTTTAATTTTTTATTCTATTTGAATATAAAGCTTATTATTTAAAAAAAATAATATATTTTTTTGAAAAGTTAAAACATTCAATTTTTCACAAAGTACTTTTAAAAACACTCAAATCAAACTGGTTGTCAGCTGTTGTTAATAAGGAATGAAAAATCAAGATTACATGTGGTCCAACTCATTTTATTTATTACAGAATAATATTTTATATATAACTAAATTACATAATAAATGTATACCATATCTTATCACCATTGGATGTGATGTATGGTCCTTGGTTATTTCACTCATTTGATAAAATGTGTGGTGTGTATTTGTTATAAAATTTAGTTGTACACCAAACATCACTCTTTATTACATTATGGAGCTCAGGCTAGATTTGAGGGCAAGGTGAGAAATAAAAGAAAGAGATGGAGGATAACTCGAGGCTTATCCAGCAAGTAAATTTGTCTAGTTTAACATTGCAACCAATGCATAGGACAATTACAACCTTTTTACAATAGGTCTGCCATTATTTAGGCAGCACAAGCCGCCCTCATTAGGTATATGTTGCTTAAAGAACCAAAACCTCGTATAGGTTTTGCAAATAATAATATATATCAACAACGAACGTTACGGACCATACATGATAAATTGTTGCTGCTGAAGGTCACCTAATTTTAGCTCTTGTTTAATACCCATATGGTGCACCGTTTAATTATAATGTGATGGAATAATTAAGAGTGGTACAATGAATGCATAATCATCTTAATTCGCCTCCTTTTTCTGCAATGCCAATGTGCCTCAACATAACCCGCTTTTTAGTTCTCAAATTCATCCTGCTGACAACACATCATAAACAAGGATTATCCATATTGCATTTAAAAATAAGCTCATGAATTTTAGCTTCTTTACTATTTTGTCGCATGGTATCTATGGAAGTCTAACAATTTTTTAACAAAAAATGATTTATATAAAATCCTGACACTGTTTTCACAAATTCTGGACACAAAAAATGACCAAGTCTCTTAGAAGTGTAGTTTGGTTTTTTTGTAGGAAAATATCACTATATATCTTATTCACCAAAACAAAAATAAAAGAAAAAACTAAAGAGTTGTTTGATTGTAGTTTTTAGTTTTTATTTTCAATTTTTCAGTTTTTAAGATTTTGTAAAAGAAATACTAAAAATGAAAACTAAAAATTAGATATTATTTTTAGTATTTACTTTACAAAATATAAAAAATTAAAAAATTAAAAATTAAAAACCGAAACCAAATAAGTCCTAACTATCTCTCAATTTTCCCATCACAAATGCAGAAGCAATAATTAAGAATGCAATCATAATTAACGTTCATTGCACTTTATAAAATACCTAAACATCAAATTAAGTGATCAAATCCTCATCCGCATATATTAGTTTTGACACTTCAATCAGATTTTTTTTTTGCATTTTTTATCTGT
>CM062347.1:59563890-59638890 GCA_031216105.1 Dalbergia cultrata
CACTGATCTTAGTTCCTAAACAAACGAAAACCTTTGCTAGTTTCTATTTAATTTGTTTTTTTCTCTTGAAGCAGAGTCATAGCCACGCATATCTCATTATTTCTTGCTATTCCATTGACCCTGGATGCATCACTCATTATAACATCAAAATCATAGTCTGAAAACAGGTCTATAGTGGGGGCATGATACTCGACTCGATAACTACATGTTATGTACATGATGCACCTACTTCAAATATTAATATCAGAACCAATATGCACACACCACAATAAAAGAATGAATAATGATTTTATATGAAAAATACCCCCATATTCAGTGGGAGAGCAAATGCTGACAATACAGCAAGAAAATCAGTAAATCAATATTATTATTCTCTTTCATTTTTGAATATTTTCAAAAGACTCTACAGACATCGATGTAGCAATGAATCATAGTATAAACAACTACCATTGCATTTTCTTAATACACTGAAATGACACAGAAGCAACAGAATATTATTAGATTACCCAAATAGAGCCCAAAAAAATGTGCTAATTTAATTAAACAGTATATGTACTACGCAGCTGAAATTGAGATATAAATGTTTCTTTTCCCCATCCCTTTTAAGTGGGCTTCCTATAGAATAAACATGGATTGATTAAATTGCATCACTATGAAAGCCACAAAATTAGGTTAATGTTTGTTTGTTGACGTGTAAATTAATTAATTAATGCAGAAAACTGAAAGTGAGATGAGAAAAATGCTGAGTGGATGGGACCAAAATCTGAGATTTGTTGCATTCCTTCCAGGGTGTATGGAAAAAAAATCCTTGGGCTGTCGTAAGGCTTTAGAAACTTGTGGTTGTTTCTTTTCCATTTTGCCATTTGTGTCTGGTGAGAAAAACCATAATTTTCTTTCTCATTTTGCCTGGTAGATTCAAAGTGGACCTTATGGCTTAAAGTATATTTATCATGAAAAGATTTGATTTGAATTGAAAAATAACTTGCATTTTGTAGATTTCTATCTCTTTGTGGACTGGAATATTCTGTTGATCCTAGCTGGATTCCACTAAGCTGCTCTGGAATTCTTCACTACCAAAAACCTGTGATCATTGGCATAGACCACGTCAAGTTTCATTTACAATTACTAGTTAAGATGCCATCATACTCATATCGACCCAAGCAGGAATTATTTATCTTGTTTTCTTTTTGTCTCTTGTAAATTATTCATGTGGCATGCACTCCCAAAAATTGGTAACTGATTGCGTAAGTTTTTGTTTAACATATTTTTTATTCATGTCTTCTAAATATGGGACTAATTTTTCATTCAAGTGTTTTTTGGCCTCTGATCGTGAGATATTTTTTTTTGGGTTTTGAACTTTTACATTGCAAGCAAAGTCTAACCATATACAGCTTAGTTTGTTAATTGAAGCTTATGTTGCGATTAAGCAGTGTATAATGTGATATATAATAAATAAGCTGCATCGTACTTAATATGAGTTTTCTTTATGCCATAATTTTGAGTTGGGATGATGATTAAATAAGCCATTCGTAAAGTATAAATTGATTTCGGTACCAAAAAAAAAAGTATAAATTGATTTTTATTTTTTTTAGAAATATTAAATATTGATTAATTTTTATGTAACAACTTTCTTTTTCCTTATAATTTGTTAACAGTTCATGTTACCATAATTCATTAATTGACATCATATATGTGTGGTATGTAGGCTGGTCAGCAAGATATGGTTAATTGGTTTGTTTTGCACTCCAATAGAAATATCCATCTAATTTCGTGACTTGGAGGTTCAACGTCATTGATTAATGTCCCTCTCGCTGGACTCAGCAAAGAAAGGAACTCCCACCCTTTCTTGTTATTTATTCTAACAATGACCCACATATATCTTCATTTATTAAATGTTTGAGATTGTAGATGACCATGATTTATACAGAGTTTAGCTTCAAAAAGTCATAAGCACTTTGCCTTGCCCATATGTTTATGAGAGACACAAAAAATGGAACATAACCATCATTGCTTCATTACTATATATGGTCATTCAAGTAAACCTATTTTGATTGGTGGGTTGTGCATAGTGAAGAAGCTTCGGGAAGCAGTGAACTTGGTTGATCAAGACTCAATTTAATTACATATAACACACTGATTAATAGTTTTTGTGACGCTGGAAAGATGGACAAATTAAAGCTGTTAGATTATTATATACAATCAATTGAATTCAAATGGACCATTGCCATCCGTAGTGACCTATAACACTTTGATTGCTAGGTATTCTAATATTGGAATTTGGATGGAGCTCTTAACTTGGTGAAGGAAATGGATGAGAGATGCGTTACTCCTTCTAAAGTAACATATACAACTCTCGTTGATGCTTTTGTGCGATTAAATCATATGGACAAATCAAAGCATTTGAGATGCATTCTTTAATGGAGAAGTCTGATTTGGTTTCCGATGTTTTCGCGTACAGTGTCCTCGGATGTGGATTATGTACGCATGAAAGAGGCATCAAATTCAAAACTCTTCAAATCATTGGATGAGCTGCGCTAGCTTGGAACCAAATGGCGTAATATTACAATGATTCATTGTTATGGCAAAGAAGGAAGCTCTTATAGGGCTCTTAGGCTACTCCAGGAAATGGTTGAGAATGGAATGACTCCAAATGTGGGCTAGCTTTTGTTCAACCATAGGGCTTCTTTGGAAGGAAGGGAAGTGGAAGGAAGCTGAGCTTGTCCTACAACAGACGATAAATTAGGACTAGAGCTAGAGCCATCAGTTTCTTTGTGCAATATGATTTACAAACTCATAGTTAGTGTTTACTTTCTCGTTGAGTCTGTTTCCAATTAATGGAACATTATATTCTAATGTTTTGGCTTGCTACCTGCCCTGCTTTCTTGGATCTCTACATTCAAGGGGGAGAAAACTCATGCAAAAAAGAAAGTTAAAGGCAGAGAAAATTATTCTACGAGCTGCCGACTTCAATGTAGCTCAGGTAGTGCAGCATTGACAGTACGCTTCTAGTAATAGGATAGGAGGAAGAGAATCTAAGCATGGATTTTATTTCAGCCTGCCAAGCGCGAATGGATGTTTAGTCAAGTTGTTGCTCAGCGCCGTTGATTGGTTTAGGCCTGTTGGGATTCGGCGTTTTGGTCAACAGTCCAAGGTTTTTCTGCAGTTGGACCAGTGTCGCCACGTCCCCAAATGGACAATTCTTTCGGCCTTGGGGCCCATAGCAAAGTAACTGGACCAAAAATAACGTCGTGTCAGGGACCATGTACCATTGGTGGGGCAGAGCTGAGTTGTTGCCATTTAGCAGCCGAATTTACGAGTTGGACTTATTATTGCTTATCAATGCCAAACCTTTAGGCCGGGCCAACCAGATCCAATTATTGTAACCGCGCTTGTTTTAATGGGCTAGCTTCTGATTTTTAAAAAAATGTTCTAGCTTCTGCAAGCATAGTAAAGTTTGGAGCTGATATTGTCCTATTAAATAATGAAAGATTAATTACAAAAAACAAACCAGAGAGTTCTTGCAGAGTAGGCGTGTCTATGTGAAACTTTTCTCCTAAATCGAATAGTTTGTAATGGGGGAAGATTGCAGATGTCCAAGAGAAGCCAATGTGGCCACACATTGCATAATGAATTGTTATCTTTTAAGTTGTTTAATATGATGATAGGAGGCTTATTTCTGATTAGAGTTTAGGATTATTATAATAGGCAAATGCCACTTACCATGTAATTAATATAGGTTTCTTTGGCCAATGGGCCTCAGCTAACTATAGGTTGTTTGCAGGTGATTGATCTACTAAGTGAATGGATGATACCCACCTTTATTATTGCTCACGTTTCTTACACTAATACCCTAGCACTGTCCCTACGCCATTTTTCTCACCATAAGCTTCAGGTTCAACTAAGGGTGGAGCCACCCATAGAGATAGAGGTGGTTTATCCCCTCTATGCAGTTGGTTACCTCCTCCCCTTTTAGGATTAGCTTTTATTTTATGTTTTTCTCTTTGCTTTATTTTTTTTCCTTGTCCACCTCTCATCTAGTTTATGGTGTGTTTGTCTTTCATATCTAGTGAGTTGTCCTGATGACAAGATATTTAAATTGAAGACTTTTGTTGAAAGCTTTGCAGTTGTAGTTATCTTTTTGTCAAACTACTATGTTTATGATAATGATAGATCAACAACCTTTACTAGTGAATGTTGGTTGGGGCTTTTTCTTAGGAAATAGGCCTTTTTCTACAAAGTATGGTTGTCTTTGGAGGTTTTCTTGATTTGATCTATATCATGAAGTGGGCTCCTAGGATTTAGATATGACTACCACCGTGTTTGATAAACTCAAATGCTATCGTGTTTAGTTGCTGAGCTCAAAGAAATCACTATTGTATGTTTGTCTCTATATAGCCAGGGCCAGAGAGTATAATGTTTGATGTTGCTTCAGATAAATCAAAGAGTTGGCATGCTCCTCTTTGCATTCATGAGGATATGTAGTGTGAAGTTGTAGCGTACATGTTCTGAACATCTTATGTAAGCTGTATAATTGTCATTGATTAATTTTTTAGGTTTAGGCTTTTGGTGTCAATGAATTTGATATTTTGTACCTAGGTTTAGGCCTTTGCTTATTTATTAATCAATGAATATGACAAAAAAAAAATGGTACAATTTAAAACATAAGTGAATAACCTTTTTGGTCCTAACATTTTTAATTTGAGATCAATTTGATTCTAACAATTTTTTTTATATTTACTCAATTCTAATAAAAAAATTTATATCAATTTAATCCTAACATTTTTAGTTTCAACATCAATTCTCACTCCTAACATCTATTTTTTTACATCAATTTAGTCATTTTTATCAAAATGGAAATTCAATAAAATGATTAAATTGATGTTAAAATTTAAAATGTAAGGATTTTTTTATCAAATTGATATCAAATTAATATTATAACCAAAATGGTTGTTTAATCTAAAAATAGTAATACATGAACATGACCAAAAGAATTTAACAATAATGATAAAGATATTTTCTTCAGCATATAAAAGTGTGTGTGGGGCTTTTAGAAGCTAAAATGATATTCAGTGAATGTATCCATCACGGGACCACCTTGGCCTTGGATATGCAGATGTTAGTGGATGATAGATCAAAAAAGGCAACTAGGGCTCAAGTATGATGGGATTAGCTTGGATAAAGGGTGTACTTGCTGCTTCATTCAGATTCTTATCCATAACAGTAATGAGTAGATATTAATATTTCTTGCCCGGAATGGGGTTTGTAGCAGATAATTAATTGAATCGAATGCATTTCATCCGCACCTTGGCCCAGCACAAGTTGACCTTGGAGGATATATATCAGATTGGCAAGTTGAAAGACGGATGGCGTTGCTATTTGACTCGACTTTTTGTAGTTTTGTTCACAAATGATTGGGTTTGGTGCTTTCAAGTTTTCTCTCTTAATCAAGGTGTCTGTTGATGAGGATAAAAGTAAAATGTACTGAAAATCAACTTAACATTGCTGTTAGTTTTTGAAGCTTAAAGAAATTTTTTAAATTACCCTCCTATAGAAGCTTGCTAGCTGCATTGATTTGCATGTCTTCAATGGTAGTAAAATTTTAGTAGGCTTACCCAAAAGTAGTAAAGGGATCGTAGGCCTTTCAAGGTCACAACTTGCATTGCCAACACAGCTCATTTTGGCTAATAAGCTTCCTCCAAAGTTTTCTGTCTGTTTACCTTCTTCGAGCACCAATGCATTTGGTAGTATCTTCATCGGAGCTGGGCAACACCCTCAAGTTGAGTCCAAGTTTCTCCAAACCACGCCACTGCTTGTCAACCACGTTCCCACAGGTGCAGTGTTTGCACAAGGTGTTCCCTCTAGCGAATACTTTATTGATGTTAAATCAATTAAGATTGATGGCCATGTTGTAGACATAAAGCCTTCCCTTCTGTCCATTGACAAGAAGGAAAATGGGGGCACCAAAATTAGCATCTTGTGTCCCTTACTGAATTACATACTTCAGTCTACATGCCCTTTGTTCAAGATTTCATTAGGAAGGCTGAAGACAGAGGACTAAAGAGAGTCTCATCAGTGCCACCATTTGATGCATGCTTTGATTCAAACACTATTGGCAATTCCATCACTGAATTGGACGTGCCAAATATTAATCTAGTGCTACCGGGAGGAGTGCAATGGACTATCTATGGAGCCAATTCCATGGTGATGACAAACAAAAATGTAGCATACCTGGCTTTCGTTAATGGAGGGACAAAGCCAAGAATATCATCAGTTAAAGCCTCAATGGTTATTGGTGGGCATCAATTAGAGGACAATCTCGTGGTGTTTGATCTGGCTTCTTCAAAATGAAGTTTTAGCTCCTGTCTTCTGCTCCGAAACACAACCTATCCCCACTCTTGAATCTTGTATGTATGTGTTTTAAGAGAGGTCCGCTTAGCACTACGAGCCGGAAGGATATGAAGGCGAAAATAGGTTTTCTCACAGTGTATCGCTCACCTGTGTGGTTTTCTCTCTGGATTGCCAACCCCCTCTTTTTCGTGTTTTCCTGTATTTATGGGGCTCCCTGTCCCCTTTCCCGTGCTTTACCCCATCACTTCATATTCAGACCCACTTGGCCACCCCGTCTACTCATCCGTCCAGTCACCCCCTTCCCTTGAGCCCCATGCTTCATGGTCCTTTCCACGTGCTCCTCGCTCATTGGCTTTCCTTGGTGGTGTTGGGCGGTGGCAAACCATCTTGGGTTACGTGGTGGGCCCTTAGCAATTATTATTATTTCCAGCTCCCCCTTTTCTTTTGTTCCTGCCATATCTTGTTTTATAACTATCCGCCTGTCTTAGCTGGTTGTTCGCCTAGCTTTGTCTTGTAATTAGCTCTCTGTCTTATAATCAGTTGCCTGACTTCCTTTGTTATCATCTGTCAGCATGACTGCCCACCTGATTCTACTCCATCATGTTCCGGTCATGTACATCCGCTTAACTCTTATTTCTTTTCCTGCTCTTCCTCATACCACATTAACTCTCCTCTCGTTAGTTTATTAATTGCTCATATACATACATATGTCTTTAAAACAGTATGTTCTGAAGCATGTCAATTAGCCTTGGTGAATAATGATCAATCTTTCTTTCACTTCCGTGTAGAATAAAGACTTGTGTAGTGTGGTTTGAAAAATCAGCTGCACTTTGTTGTAGACCAATTGATGTTTTATTGTACCAAAGCATTTTGATGCCAAACACAGCCTTCGCTCATATATGAAAACTAACAGCAAACTACACATGGATGTAGATACTTATCAATGTGCTCCCCGTTAGAAATAAGTGACAAGATGTACTCAGAAAATTTCGATAAAATATATAAAGCCCAATGGTACGAGATTATTAATACCATCCCTATAACATAGTTCATTTGACAGTGGACATACTTACCCACACTTCTCTCACTTAAAGCCGAATCACATACTCATTTTTTTTCTCTGCCAAAAAAGGCAAGCAGTAGAGTGCTTAACCCTCCTAAAATGTCTTGGCAGGTCTGCAATTTCTCCCATCTATTGGACCTTTTAGTTGGAATTTAACTGTATATTTGGCTTGCTTTGTTTCGGATTTCCTGCTTTAGTGAAATCTTTTGCATTATCAGAACTGTGCAATCATTTACTAGTTTCATATTAATAAAATTCAATATAACTTGTATTTGGTTTCATAATCTGAACTGCAGGCTGCAATGATTTACTTTATGGCTACAATGACTTATGACATACATTCTTTTGGTGTACTACTCGTTGCTTGACCAAATTCAAATGTAATTATATCTGGAAGTTGTTTAAAGTAACTACAATATTGTTACCTGAGTAGTTTATATTTTTCTGTTTAGACTCATTAGATGAAGCTTTATGCGCAGTTAGAACCAAAGTAATTCTTTTCATTGTTAGTCGACCAGCATTACAGTGTTTGCACAAAGTAATTCTGTTTAGACTTAGATGAAGCTTCATATATATCTTTCATACTGCTTCAATCAACATGCCTTCTGGTGAAGCATATCCAAACCCAAGTGCAGACGGAAGAAGTAACTTTCATACAACTGTATATGCCGTTTCATTTTTCGCAATAGGCCAAGTGACGTGTACTGTGCAAGTATCAATTATTGAACCATATATGCTCCTGATAAAAGAAAATGAAAAAGAATTTAAGTGTACCTCATCTTTTTCTCTTTGCCCTACATAATGGGTATGCTTTTCCAATTGTCAATATCCCACAATGAGATGCTTTTCTTATCACACCGAAGGAAAAAAAAAAAGGAAAGGAAAAACGAATCAATTGATCATGATCTTCCGATTTTGCAAGGTAATCAAGCTTTTTTTAATATACAAGAAGTATTCCAATATCAGAACTACTGGCCTCAAAAGTGCCATAATCTACAAGAAAATCACATACAGCGATACAGATAACTGTGAGAGGAAATAGAGAATGAAGGACATTCAAAATGGATTTAACTCATTGAGTTCACCTCAAGAGCTACATATTTATCAAGCTCTTTCAAGGTGTAGTACAACACTCAATCGGATAACAGTGCTAAGAAAAACACTGAATAAAATTAAGTTTTTACAAAATTGATAAAATCCACAACAATATAAACCAAAGAGAAGAAAGATCAGTACTACACTCTCATCATCATATACTCAAGCTGATTCTGCTGGCATGGAACCAAAATTGAAATTAGAACAATGGGTATTCTTGGTCAAGAGGGAAGAGCTGAATCCCACCATGGAAGAAGATAAATCAATCTGCACTATGACATCCTCAAGTTGATATCCCCCAATCACAATGGGATTTCTGGGGTTCAAACCTCCATCCATGAACCCCAAACACATCACCTCATTGCTCACCCTCACCATCGAGTTCCTGCCATATATGCTCCACTTCACCATCTCACTCTGGAGCACCAACTCAATAATTGGAACATTTGGCCCCACCCGTGAGCCACCAATCCCTTTAGAGCTAAAGCAAACCTCAAAGGGTGCCACGGAAGCCACTCTAGTCATGTTCATAGAAACAGCAGCATCCTCAAAAGCCGTCTTGAAAATAGAGTAGATGGAGCTATGCATGGTGGTGTAGGGTACAATTGAACTCAACTGAGTCTGAAATCCACCACTACCCTCCTGGTCTTGGGACTCTGATGAAGCATCCAATTCCAAAGACAAGCGCTTGCCATTGACTTTGACGGAGCTCACGTTGATGAAGTATTCATTTGAGGGGTGTGCCTGGTTTTGGTTGGTGAGAAGGGGTGTGAATGTTAGAGATCTGAGAGTTTCAGCTACTGGGGGGGACTCAAAGGCCATGGTGCCAAATAGGACAACCCCAGATGAAGATGAGAGGCAAAGAGTGAGCTTTCTGTGGGTGCTGAAGGAATCAAGGACCTGTGATGTGAGTGAAGTACGAGACCTGCCAAGACCAACCATGCCCTTAGCACCACTTGCCAAGCCATCCAAGAGAAGTGTTGGTGAACAAGTGAAGCGAACTTCGTGGTGGATGGCTTCAGAAAACTCCTCATGATGAGACGATGATTGGAGGACCATGAGGTCTTCAACAAGCTCACCTTCTGTGGCCACTGTACCAGTGACGCTGTTCTCTGGGAACACTTGGCATGGCTGGTACTGGTCCTGATCCGCAGGGCTAGAGAGAAAAGAAGAGGTGCCAGCAACTTGATGGGTTTTTGCTGTGAGGCACTGGATGGAACGGTGAGGGGTGGTGAGTGCAGAAGAGGATGGCATGTTTCTTGATGCACAGTCAAGCCAGAGAAAAGGGCCTCCAAGATCAAGCACAAGCTTTGTGGGCACAAGAGGGGTGCCATAGGAAAGGGTGGTCAAGTACTGCATGGTTGAAGGGTCTTTCGTGACCGGGAGTACAAAAGATTCTGCTGGTGACTGAGCACGGGAGAGCTTGGCAAAAAGGCAAAGAAAGATCAAGAAGAAGAATAGAGGAAAGGAAGAAGCCATAGCTGCAGGGTGAGTGGGGGAAAATGAAGAAACAGAAATTAGAGTAGGCTTAATAACTTGCAGTGGAAGGATTTATTAATTAATGAAGGGAAAGAGAGATGCTGCTGCGAGTCGCCGCGGCTAGCTGAGAATGTGGCTGGATGAGTAATGGGATGGGGATATAATTGTGAGTTACTAGTTAATTGGCTCTTGCCAAACTCTCAAAAAGTGTAAGGTAGTATTTGGTAAGAGAGACGAGGATACAAATAGAGCGATAGCTTGTTTGGTAAGGAAAATAAGAGGTATAAAAATTTTATGTATTTATGTTCTTCTAAAACGTGGGGTAGAATACGGATACACAAATTTTCAATAGTAGTCAAGCCATCGGTCACTATCGACTATCACGGGTCAATGGCCGGCCAACGGTAATAAATGTCGGTCAATGAAAAGTCAACATCTATCCTCCTATTTATATGATGCAGAAATAATACTTTTATATCTCTATCTTTATTAATTTTATATTTTTTATCCCTATTTCTCTTACCAAAGGCTCCCTAAGGGTATGATTGGCTAGAAGGGAAGGGCAAGGAAGGGGAGGGGCATAAGGTTACAAGATACTATCGCCCAAGTGCTTATCTTCTTCTTTTCTCAGTGTGTGGACGTGGGAGTGTCACTGTTCGGTGGAGCGTCACCATCTCATGGGCGAAGATATTGTTTTTGGGCACACTTGCTTTTATTGACGGTCTTGCGTGAGGCCACGCTTTTCGGGTGTCTATCAAACTAGAGGAAAATAAAATGATGCTATGTGCAAATTTGAGATGTGTCGCTCGTGTTGTTTATGTTGGAATCTACGATTCTACGGCTTATAATTCACAAGGAAAAAAATTATAATAAAAGTTTAATTTTAATATACTATTTTTTATAAATTTAATTAAAATATATTGACAGTGAAATTTTTTTTACATATTTATCTAATCATGTAATGATATTTACACCTTATTAGTTGAAAAATCATATAAAAAAAAATTTAATTAGATAATAGTGTAAAAGAGTTTTATACTATTAGTATATTAAAATTAAACCCATTTTTTTATATTATTATCTAATCAAATATTTTTATTTATATTTTTATTTGATTAGTGGGTTTGAGACTCAACAAATTTTATTAATGTGTTGATGAGTAATTGAATGATAATATCGCTGTAAAGAAATTAAATTCTTATAATAGTAAAAAGGGTCTAATTTATATATATTGAAAGTATAATAATAACTTTACGTTACCAAAATGAAGTGAAAAACAAAGACATTGGGGAAAGAAGTAGAAAGCAAAGTACACTCGTATCAGAAAATAGAAAAAGCAACTCCTGTTTGACAATTTTTTTTTTGGTTACACTGTTTAACAATTTAAATGCAAGTGCATCACTCTCATCTTATTATATATAAATATACATAAAAAAAAGGGGTTCTTTACTCTACGAGTAGAGTTTTTTACATAAATAAAAACAAAAAAAAGACATACTATATATATACCCTCTTATTAAAAGTATTACACAAATGTTCTTTTTTTGTTATATAGAAATTGGTTTAAATCGATTTTAGTTCAAGTTACACCGATTACTGTAACTCGTCAGATCGCGTCAAAATGTGCCAAAAATCAGTTTAAACCGATTTTAATTCAAGCTAAACTGATTATTTTAGCTCATCAGATCGCGTCAGAATGTGTCAAAAATCGGTTTATATAGAAATCGATTTAAACCGATTTTAGTTCAAGTTACACCGATTACTGTAACTCGTCAGATCGCGTCAAAATATGCCAAAAATCAGTTTAAACTGATTTTAATTCAAGTTAAATTGATTATTGTAGCTCGTCAGATCGCGTCAGAATGTGTCAAAAATCGGTTATTGTAGCTCGTCAGATCGCGTCAGAATGTGTCAAAATCGGTTTAAACCGATTCTTTAACTTGAACTAAAAGCGGTTTAAACCGATTTTTGACACATTCTGACGCGATCTGACGAGCTACAGTAATCGGTGTAACTTGAACTAAAATCGGTTTAAACCGATTTCTATATAACAAAAAAAAGGACATTTGTGTAATACTTTTAATAAGAGGGTATATATATAATATGCCCTTTTTTTGTTTTATTTATGTAAAAAACTCCTACGAGTAAGTCTATTACATTTATTCTACCAAATATCTTCTTATTAATAATATATTTTATCAATCCAATTATTAAATTATGTGATATCCTTTTGATGACCAAACATACCAAATTTCAGAAAAATTTGACATTAATAGATATATTATCTATTATTCAATATTTACATTTATTTTCAAAATTACGTTGTACATACTTATAAAAAGAAATAATGAAATATCAAATAGTTTTGAAATTTTATGAAGTTTTATATCCTTAATTTATGTAGTGGGAACTTTTAATTCAATGATTGAATTGATAAAACTTGATATATACAAAAAGTTATTTAAAGGAGTAAGTATACCGATTACTCCCTCATAATATATATATATATATATATATAAAATGTGTGTGTACAGTGACGGATCTAGAAAAATTAGGTGATAGAGGCAAAAATAATACATAAGCATTATGAAAATATTTTGCATAGTTTTTATCTTGATGTGGGTTCAAGATTATAACATAATGGGGATATAACGATTATATATCTAAACCCTTCTAATGAAATTTTAGATCCTAGTGGAGGCATGCGTCCCCTCCCCCTTATGCATAGATCCACCCGTGTGTGTGTGTGTGTGTCCATTTAATAATATCTTAGTGTATAATGTCCCTTTGTAGAGCTAATAATAGCACTGAATTGTAAAAAATTATATAAACCACATTTGGATGTGCTTAATATTTTTTAATTGACTTTTTAATTAAGATTTTTTAAAAAATAAAAATTAATTTATATTTGAATGTAATATCAAGCTATATTTAAATATAATATTAAAAGATCTTTTTTCGTAAAATAAAAATTTTAACATCTAATTTAGTAATTCTACTTTTACTGAAAATAAATTATCTATACATATCAAAAAAATACAAAAATAAGTTATTAAAAATAATTTTTATTTAAAAAAAATACATCCAGATGAGCTCATAAAAAGGTAATATCCCACAAGAGAAATGATAAGTTGACGCACCAAAAAGGACGCATACGGCGACACATACGTACGGACAAAGAAGATTGTTATAATACAAACACATTCTGCAAGCCTACGATGAGGAAGGCAGAAGTACAAAAAATCAAAATGCATGAATTGAATTTCCCTCACTCCACAATACTCTGTCTGCCTACTACAAACCCTTCCCCCTTCTCTCCTTGAACTGTCTCACAAAAAATCTGCTTCTCCTCTATCCCTCACTAACCCCACTCTCTCATCCTTACCTACTCCTTCTTCTTCCACCCTAACCAAACCATAGCCATGCCACACCACCACCATCATGTCGCTCTTCACGACAATGGCTTACGAAGTCACAACATCAATGGGTTGGTGACTTTATTCTTCTGATCTTCTCCTTCATTGCCACATCTTCCACTCTACAATAGATGTAACTGACTAGTTAAGGCATTTGTGGTTTTTTTTTTCATTGTCTTTGTTGTTACATGGTTTTTCTTTTTTTTCATATGCAGTGATCTTAGAGAAGACTGTCTTTTAGGCCAATTTCATATGAGATTGGTGACTGTTCTTTATTGAATTTAAAACCCTGCATGTTTTTTGATAGTTCATATGTATTTACTCAAGAAAAGATGAAAAGAATTAATCTTTTGTATATTAATCGAGGAGTTGAAACTCCACAAGGGAATTCACCTTTGAATGATTGGAGAAAAAAAAAGGATGGAAAATTAGATGATAGATAGTTAACTCCCTAACTACTTACTAATAACGTTATCATTGTTGAAATTGGAAAAAAAAATTTGACTTGATTAGAAGCTTTCTAATGAGTATGTGAAAACTAATACTTGGATACTTATTTAGGTATTTATTTGGTAACAGGTGTTTAAGAAACTAAGTGGAGAAGCATAAAGGAGTGGAACATAAGTATTTGTTGATTTTAGTGAAATTGATTTACGTTTCTTGGATATCATTGGTCAATGATAGATTTTGCTTTGTCAATTCTCAAACACTTATGTTTGGTTAGCCTCTGTATGGTTGAGTGAGGAAAGGTCAGCTATATTGAAACTTTTACTTTGCTGTATGAATATTGTTTCCTATGTTTATGCATTACTACATTCATGCTAATATATTCTGCATTTAGCCCATTGCTCTCCTTTTTTATTTGTTGTAACTATTAAATTTTCTAAATGAGTACTTCTTAGTAGGAACATCTTGTTGACTATAATGCATGTGAACAAGCTGCTATGAACTTCCTTAGTGCAGGTGTTAATGACAAGAGAACTAATTGCAATACTAACATTAAACAAAACTAAAATAACGCAGTGCCTCCTTAAAGTGAATACAAGTTTCCTCTTTATTTGGATTGACTTGGAAATGATTGGTAAGTAAGTGGATAGTGTATTGCTTGTTGCTACTAAACAAAATATTTTTCATTTTTGATTTTTTCTATCATTAGAATTGTTCACAAACCTCTAAAATGGTTTGTGACAACACTCTTTTCTTTTATAATGTGGTCTTGGTAAATAATTGTGTGTAAGAATAGTATAATTGTTTGCCCTTAACATAGCTCCATGTCTAAAGTAGAATTAGAGTAACTCAGTGTAGCTTTCTTCCTAGCAAGTTGAATAACTTCAAAGTATTCCATAAAGAAGTGCTCTCTCAACATGACTTGGATAAAAAAATGAATGGTGCCTGATGAGTTGTTCTACTGATTTTATTTTCAGTATTGAACCTTGTTGTTTCATTCCCCTAATAATAAAACTTGAATTTCAACACAAAATAGAGTGAATTTGCACATTGTCCAAACCTCAAGTCCAAAGGACTCTTATGTGACTTGTTCTTGTTTAACATAATATACATCTTCTTTTTCTTTAAGGCACATATTCAAATTTAGAATACCTTCTTATTTCTTTTTACAAACATAGCACATGCTTATTGGGAACTTTCTTTTGTGCTGGTTTAATCTTTCCTCAATGTTCAATATATGCAGGAACATTGTGTACACTTGAATAGAGCAATGGACTCAACTAGTTTTCCTTTTCTTAACGGATACAATAGTTTGGTTGTATTTTGGTTACTGCCCTTCAAACTTGGGTTTTTCACATTTGGTAAAGTTTGAGTTTGTAATAATTGTTATTTTCTATGCTATTCAAAACAAAGCTATTGATTATATTGGTTATATTTTTATTTGTAATGACTAATTTATGTGGTCTGAACTTATTGCTTCTAACAATGAAACACTATAGAGCTTTGTGTTTGAATTGAGTTACTTTCATTATTTTATTGACCACTATTAGGAAAAATTTCAAGTCATATTGCCATTGTGACACTAATTGAACTAGAATCACTAACATTGTACTTTTGAGTCATTAACCAATCACTTGTAGAAAAAAAAATGATGTCACAAAGTGATTTTGACACAAATTGTGTCTCGTATTTAGACTCACTACAACAATTTATAGAGCTAGAAAGTTCTCTTGATTTTGTTATATATCCTAAATTTGTACAAAAATCATACTACTATCAAGAATCAAAAGACTTGATCATTTACCAACTTACTTGGCAACTTACTAACTCTTTAAACTATAATCACCAACAATTTTCAGCCACTTACCAATCACTGGCAAGAAAAAAAATTGAAGTCACAAAGCGATTTTTGGCACCAAGAAGTCCTTTCAACTTTCTGTCTAATCCAAATCTATATAAGAATCCTAATATTTTGAAGAGTACTAAAATGTGAAACATACCAACATTTTCAACTAATGTTGCCAACGATTGTAAGCTAGTTACCAACATAGTACATGAAAAATTTCAGGTTCCTTTGCCATTGTAGCATTGAGTTAAAAAAACAAGTTTAGATAACTTAGGGCTCTAAATTGATAAATTAATTCTCAACACAACATCCAATTCGTGATTCAACATTAAAGTGATTCAAAAGTTTTATTGATATTAGTTGGTAATCTTGCTTTAACATGTTGGAAATTTTAGTTTAAAATGTTGGTAACATTTTAAAAAGATTAGTATTTGTTCATTTTTTGTTTATATTCAAAGAAATTAGAATTTGTATAAAAGATTGAGTTAGAAAGCAAGTTTATCAGACTCTTGGGCTCTATGAATTAATTAATCAAGCCTCAACATAACATCCAATATATACTTCAAGACCAAAGAGATTTGAATTTTTTCGTGATTCATGTTGGTAAGTGCTGCTAATATGTTGGTAATTCCTTATTAATTTGTTGGTGATTATTCATAAAATTTTGGTAAGTACTTCCAATATATTGGTAACGCATTTTCAATTTGTTGGTGATCATTTGAAAAATCTGGTATGCGCAATATGGGAATCAATTTCTCATAAAACTTATACCACCTTTATTGACCATCACTTCATCAATCCCAAGGGGCCGTAAGTCCTCTACCAGAGTTCTGAAACTCAGTTTTCCAAGACAATGCAGCCTCTTTTTCAGTATTTCAAAAACTGAAAATATACCAACATTTTTTATTACTCACCAACAATTTTAACATGAATCACCAACATTTCTTATTGACTTACCAACATGTATCAGAAAAATTTTGGTCAGTTTTTTTTGTTTTGCACATGTTGGATGATGTTGTGAGTACTAATTCATCAATCCCAATAACCCCTAGGTCCTCTACTAGCATCCTGAAGCTCACCTTCCTAAGACAATGCAACACTTTTTCAGTATTTCAAAAACTGAAACTATACCAACATTTTCGATTACTCACCAACAATTTTAACATGAATCACCAACATTTCTTATTGACTTACCAACATGTATCAGAAAAAATTTGGTCAGTTTTTTTCGTTTTGCAAATGTTGGATATTGTTGTGACTACTAATTCATCAATATAAAGGGTCTCTAAGTCCTCTATCATAGTCCTAAAGTTCAGTCTCCCAAGACAATGTAACCCCTTTTCAGTATTTTCAAAATTGAAAATATACCAACATTTTAAATTATTCACTAACAATTTTAACATGAATCACCAACATATCTCCACCCCTTACCAACATATATAAAAAAAAATTTGGTTAGTTTTTTTCCGTTTTGCACATCTTGAATGTTGTTGAGACCACCAGTTCATCAATATAATGGGCCTTTAAGTCTTCTAGCGTACTCCTCAATCTCAATTTCCTAGGAAGATTCAACTTCTTTTAAGTATTACTAGAACTGAAAATATACCAGCATTTTGGAGTACTCATCAACAACTTCAACATGAATCACCAACATTTCTCTACTACTTACCAACATATATCAGAAAAATTTTGGTCAGTTTTTTTCTTTTTTCATATGTTAGATGATGTTGTAACTACTAATTCATCAATTCCAATGACCCCTAACTCCTCTACCATAGCCCTGAAGCTTAGTTTACTAAGACAATGCAAACCTTTTTGACTATTTCCAAAACTGAAAACATACCAACATTCTTTCTTACTCACCAACAATTTTAACATGACTCACCAACATTTCTTGTTGACTTACCAACATGTATCAGAAAAATTTTGATCAGTCTTTTTCATTTTGCACATCCTGGATGGTGTTGTGACTACTAATTCATCAATCCCAAGGGCCATAAGTACTCTAACATAGCCTTGAAGCTCAGTTTCCCAAGACAATGCAACTCCTTTTCAGTATTTCTAAAACTGAAAATATACCAACATTCTTTCTTACTCATTGACAATTTTAACATGACTCACCAAGATTTCTTGTTGACTTACCAACATGTATTAGAAAAATTTTGATTTGCTTTTTTCATTTTCCATATCTTGGATAGTGTTGTGGCCATGAATTCATCAATATAATGTACCTCTAAGTCTTCTAGCATAGTCCTCAATCTCAATTTCTAAAGAAGATTCAACCCCTTTTAAGTATTACCAGAACTGAAAATATACCAGCATTTTGGAGTACTCACCAACAACTTCAACATGAATCATCAACATTTCTCTACCACTTGCCAACATGGACCAGAAAATTTTTTATCAATTTTTTTTCATTTTGCATATCTTAGATATTGTTGTGACCATGAATTCACCAATCCAAAGTGACCCTAAGTCCTCATGCATAGTGCTCAATCGAATTTGTCCCAAGAAAACCCAATACTCATATCTACATTACCAAATCTGAGACCACACCAGCTTTTTACTCACCAACAATTTAAGGAAGAAATTTTTGTCCCAACCAAACTCAAATCCCCATGAACATTAACAAAACTAACATAATACCAATTTCTTATCATCATCACTGAACTATTTGTCAACAAATCTCAACATTCGTGCACTAATCAATAAGTTTAGAACCTATAAAATATTTGGAATGACTTTGCCCATGTGGCACACTCAAAAAACTTTATCATAGAATGAAATAGTATTATAAACAAAAATGTATTTTGAATCAATACTTAAAAATTTAAACTCTGATTTCTTCATATTGGAAATATTGACCTTCTTATACATAAAGATTAGTTCATTACAAAATATATCAGTATATTTGATGGCACATGTAGAGTATACAAGTACTTACACAAAATTCTACCACCTACATACATAATTACTATTAATCATGTGTCGTCAAATAAACCATATATTATATTCCAATAATACAAAAAGCAAAAAATAATAATTTTTCCTTTAACTTCTTCCATACCCACTAGTAATGGGGGTTTCTTGCTAAAATACTCCATTGTCCAACACATCTCCAAAAAATTATGATGTGCATTTGGATCCAATTCACCTATATACAAAATATGTGTTGTACAATAAAGAGGGAAACGATTGTCCTGTACAATCATAAAAAGAAAAAAAAACAAGTCAGTATAAAATCTATTATCAAGGCAACTCCAAAACAAACATTATCAATAAATAGTAATAAGCAATATAACTATACAAAAAAAATACAGATTTCATTGTCATAATCCTTCAGACATAATATCTGTCACATAATAAAAAAACAAGATACATCCTTTCTCTAAAAAAACCTTAAGCCAAACTATTAAGCTATGAACAATGATGCCAAGACAAGTGACATAAAGTTTCTTTTCAATGTAGGCTATTTTAGCATTGCCTCAAGTAAAACACATCTAAATAACATTTTTTGAAACAATAGAACTCAAAAAAGTTGCTCTAAATTGCTCTCTACTTGAACATGTAGTATGTCAATTTCATGTGCTTGTAAATGGCCCATCAAGAGCATGCCGAAAAAGTAAAAGAGCTAAAATGCCTTAGTATGAAATTTGTCATCGAACTAATGTATATTTGCACAAACAAATACTGGTATAGTTCCCATGATCATGAAAAGCAAGCCATTGGACCAAGTAAATTTCTCTAACAAAATTAACAGAATTGGAGATAATTTATTATTTGAAGTGGAAAAACACATGTCAATTTAAAAGGACAAACCTGCTCCCCAGTAATTGTTTTAAAACCTCCTACAAGTAACCCAAGATTCTAATTGATACCTTTAGAACTGCTCTGTAAGGTAAAAAGCAAACCAACAAAAATGGTTCAAAGAAAAATTACTAACTTATTGTTCAATGAATCATATGATTAAACTATGTAGAAAGTGCAAGGGCATATCCCGCCAATAATCTCACTTGAAGAAAATAGTGAGCATTCAGTTGAGTTACAAGATGGATGGATATGAAATTAGGAATTTGATGCACACATTATCTTGACACTGCCTTCTCCAAAGGGAAACGCTGAATAGTTGAGCATAGCAAAGGAAAGCACAAGTCTAGTCAATCAAAGTGGAAATAAAAATAAGAGCAAAGGAAAGCATAAGCCTGGTCAAGCAAAGGAAACACTGAATAGCTTAGCAGAGCAAAGGAAAGCATACGGCACTGTTCTTGTTTGAAAAAATAAAAATAAAAAGTCAGAAATTTTATTTTATGATGAAGACAAAATGGAAATGAATGATGAACCTAGTGACGTTGATGAAGGTGTAGCTACCAATGGGGCAGTCCATTTGGAACCAGTCAGAGTTGGTAAGGACGTGTGGTTGATGGGGAGGATATCACGAACTTGTGGTCGCTCCCAACTAAGGTAGCGGTGGCTCCATTGCAAACTCGCGGTGGCTATGTCGTCAACTCGTGGTGGCTCCATCACGGACACCCATTGCTTCCATCACGGAGACCCGTTGCTTTTGTTGCGGTGCTTCCCGTCGATGATACCCATTGCCTCATCTTCCTCCATCATCTGTACCTTCCGTTGCGTGTGGTGGATGAACAAACTTGTGTTGATTGTAGTGGATGAACAAGTGGGTGTGAGAAAAAAGCTGAGAACTGGGAGAGGAAGGAAGTTCCCTCTTTTCCTTTCCTTCATGCCTACAAACAGCCCCTATTCTTTTTCCAGATTTTTCTTTCACACACTTACTCCACCGTGTGCCCTTCCTGCTGCTTATCCATAATAGACGCTCCTTGAATTTTTGTATGTGTCGCGTATAATGCATCGCTGTTGTGCGTCAAAATAACGGAACTCATCCCACAAAAGAGATAAGGAAAGGGCATTTGACAAGACAAGAGGCAATAATAGTAGCTAGTAGGGCACCGAAAAAAACTAGTAGGGCCAGTAACGGGCAGTAAACTGCATAAGCACTGCAGGTGGATGTTGCTTTTCTCAAATTTGCCTTTGTTTCTCGTCCAAAACCCAAAAAGTCCATTGTGAGGTTATTTATTTTTTATATAGTATTTTAATTTAACAATTCTTCACGTATAAAATTATATAGAAATTTATATAAACATGGTGGGTAAATCTTATAATTGACGAGATTTGATTTAAAAAATAATATTTTTTGTTGTCTAAATCTTACCATTAGTGAGATTTTCTTTAAAAAATATTATTTTTATTATCCAAATCTTGCCATTATCAAAATTTGAATTAAAAAGTAATATTTTATTATTAAAATATTGTTATTGATAATATTTGATTTAAAAAATTATATTTTAATATTGAAATCTTGCCATTAACAAGATTTGCTTTTAAAAAACGCCATATTTTTATAAATAATCATAAAAACTCATATTGTGATAAATTTTGAATACAAATCTCTTATCTTAAAAAATGACTCTTGTGAGGATGAATTTCCTCTGAAAAATTATAAAATTCTAGCATTGATATACAGTTTAATATTTTTCTAACTTGTTAAGATAATAATTGTAAATATTTTCGCACCTGACCTGTTGTCAGTTCTTATCATTTTATTTAATTTGGTAATATATATGCATGATCAGAAAATGAATTATTGCTAGAAATCTTTCAAGCTTTTCAAATACAACGTGAAAATGTTATTTTATGAAGGTACCTAAACTATACATGTTATTTTGGACCGCTCCAAATTTTTTTTCTAATTTTAATCACTTTTTCCTTTCAAAAGTGATTGGCTTTTCTATTGTCCGATTGGCTCTATAAATATTCAAGCGGTGCTTTAATTGTTCGATTGGCATATTTATAATGTTTTATAGCTTGTTTGATCATTCATTTTTATAATCCTCAACTAACTCTTATAAAATGCTAAAAGATTGGTTAGGATGAACATGTTTCAACTCAACACAGCCAAGCAATCGAAGTTTTATTTGCCCAGCAGAAAGATTTTCATTTCGCCAATCTGCCAATTTGAACTTTGCCTATAATAGTGCCAAATCTCGTTTGCTTACTCTAGACAAATAATTAAAGTACTATCCCATTTGTTATATAAGCTAATATGCAATAGCTTTACAAATTGCATAAACAATGGAATATATATATATTAAAACAAAAAATTATCATTGACAAATTAAATGTTAGTTTTAGTTACAAGTTCGATTCCTAGGTCTTGGCAATGTATATAGAAAGGGCTTCATGGCTGACAAAATAGTGAAATATATATCAGTAAACTCTATGGCTCAAAAGGGATTAATTATTTTTTTTTGTGTTAGATATTCTAGATTCAACCAAAAATTAAATATTAGTTTTAAGAGAAGCATCAAGATATGAACTTGACCAAATATAATTTCTACTATTTCTAATAAGATCTATTGTATTCATTCATTATTAAGGAAAATAAATTTACCTCGTATGGCTTTTAGATGGATGATGTACTAAGATATGTCATTATGAGATAATTTATCTTAATATGGTTTTAATTAATCCACTTGTGGCTGTGGCAGATTATTCATGGCACGAAAGCAGATGAACAGAAGGGAAGCAGATTCTTCATGCAGAGTCACGTGAAGCAGATGAACAGAAGGGAATCTTGCAAATGTCAGCCAACACAGTTTGCCTTTAATATCTCTATTGTTGAATATCATCTCAACAAACAGTTTACCATTTACAAAAGAATCATCTACAAAAGAGAGAGAGAAGTAAATAGTCAACTAAAATTACATAAAATTGTTCTTTTAATCAACTAAATCATAAACCAGAAGGGAATCCTGCAAGTGTCAACCAGCACAGTCTGCCTTTAACATCTTTATTGTTGAATATCATCTCAACAAACAGTTTACCATTTACAAAGGAATCACCGACCAAAAAAAAAAAACAGAGAGAGAGATAAGTAAATAATCAAATAAAATCACATATAATTGTTCTTTAAATCAACTAAAACTGACCAACTAAAAATAATCAACTAAAGTTACATAAAATTGTGCTTTTAATCAACAAAAAAAAAATCAACTAACCATAATTAACTGAAAAATATTAAACCAACTAAATAAATAGTCAACTAAAATTATATAAAATTGTTCTTCTAATCAATTGAAAATAATCAACTAAAAAAATAAAATCAACTAAAGTTACATAAAATTGTACTTCTAATTAATAAAAAATAATCAACTGAAACAATCAACTAAAAATAATTCTAAAAAATGATTAACTAAACATAATCAACTGAAAAAATATTAAATCAACTAAAGTTACATAAATTGTATTTCTAATCAATAAAAAAATAATCAACTGAAACAATCAAGTAAAAAAAGATCAAATAAAATTACATAAAATTATTCTTCTAATCAACTAAAAAAATATTAAATCAACTAAAATTATATAAAATTGTGCTTTTTAATCAACTAATGATAATCAACTAAAAAAATGGTCAACTAAAAATAATCAACTCAAAAAATATTAAATCAATTAAATAAATAATAAACTAAAATTACATAAAATTGTGCTTCCAATCAATGAAAAAATAATCAACTAAAAAAATATCAACTAAACATAATCAATTGACAAAAAATTAAATCAACTAAATAAATAGTCAACTAAAATTACATAAACTTATTCTTCTAATCAACTAAAAAATATTAAATCAACTAAATAAATAATCACTAAAATTACATAAAATTATGCTATTTAATCAACAAAATAAATAGTCAACTAAAATTATAAAAAGTTGTGCTTCTAATCAACTAAAAATGATCAACTACAAATAATCAACTCAAATATCAACTAAAGTAGTGCCACGACCCGATTTGGGAACATGACCGACTTGTGAGAAATCCGATTCTCATGCAAGCCTCAGGACCTGGGTTTCTCTATATGCATAGTTAATATAAGTTTACTTAAAACAAAACATTTTTTTCTATATACAAATCACTTATTCCTCAAATTCAAAATAATCAAATGATCAGAATAACCTAACCTAAAATTTCATAATCTGTTTCTAAAGTCTGAAATCATGATACAACATATAAATTTAAGTTGCTCTATTTTGAAAATGTTCATGAAACTAACACAATTAAGTTATTAAACATAAAACCTGAACATAATATCATAGTATGCAAATGCAAAACATGATCGAAAGTCCGGGATCCTACCTGGAGTGTATTAGAGCACTCTAAACAGAATGGGAATGCTTCACTTAAGTAAAGCTTATCAGCTATACTCTAAGACTGCTGAGACATTGGTGGCTAGGAGAAAAATCTACAGTAGCTACATTATGTACAGTAGAAAGGAAAGCAAAGGGGTGAGTTTTGAAATCAAAACTCGGTGAGTGATCTCTCACTTGAAACCTCGTTTTCATAGGACACCAAGAAACAATGAATAAAATCATAATAATTACATTAAAACTCACAATACATAATCACACATACCGACATATGTATATTCAATCATTATTTGGTAAAATCATAAAGAACATATTTTCCTCAAGTTACATTTTATGCTATAAGTCATATAAACTTATAGTGCTGTAGCTCCTAGAAGAACAATAATGCTTATCAATCATAGTGTGTCATGTCTCTGCTCTGATTTGTGGCTATGTCTATTAGCCATGGTATTGTCACGACCCGTTTTGGGCACATGACTGGTACGTGAGAAATCCAACTCTCACGTAAGCCTCGTGACCTAGGTTCTCTATATGCACAGTCGACTATAAGTTGTTTAGAACATAACATCATTTTCCTACATACAAATTACCTGTTTCTTTAATTTCAAATAGTCAAAATACCTCAGTCTAGTGTGTGTGTGTGTGTGTGTGTGTGTGTATACTGCTCTGTTTCAAAAATGTCCACGAAGCTAATACTATTAAGTCATTAAACACAAAACTCATATATGCCAGCATAGTATGCAAAATGCAAAACATGGTCTACGGTCCGGGACCCTGCCTGCAATGTACTGGAGCACTCTAAACAAGATAAGAAGGCTTCACTCGGGTGAAGCTTACTAACTGAACTCTATTGTTGTTGAGAAGATGGTGGAAAAAGATTGGCAGCAGCTTCCGTATCTGTAATAGAAAGAAAAGTAGAGGGATGAGTTTTGTAATCAAAACTCAATAAGTGAGTCCTCACCTGAAACCCTCCTTCATGGGACGTCAAGGAAACAATGCACCAAAATCATAATAACATTAATAATACTAGGAAATCTCACATAACTAAGTATACATATATTTTTAAAAAAAAAATCCTTTATAGTCATCATGTTATAACTTAAAAATAATTTTCTCAATTCACTTTCATACCTGACATCATACAAGCACACAACATAGTAGCTCCTAGAGAAATAGTAATCTCTGCTCTGGTTACGCATAGTGTCTGTGATGTAACAAAACTCTGAATACAAATCTCTGAATATAAAATCTTTGAATATCTCTGGCCTGGGCTACTTGGTACCAAGATTAACAAATTTATTGCCATTAACACATAGCCTGTTTTTCTATAGCTACCATATAAACTAACCAAATAAATACCTTTTTCATTCTCTGAGAGCTCTAAATCTGTCTGACTCTAACAGTCTGGCCTTAGCATAACTATGGCTATGAAATCATGCCCAAGGGATCACCCTCTGCAGACATTGGTGATTTCATAAACTCACGGAACATGTATCCACCAACTGTTCTGAATCTCATCACGATTCAAGCTCGAAAACCATTTTTATTTAATTCTCTAAAACATTTCTCAATTTCAAAGTTACGCATAGTTTAGAAGCTCAACGATATACCTTGAAATAAAAAGAGTAAAATCACATTTCTAATCATTTCTCTAAACTTCATATTTGATTATAAAACTAAATCATATATATAAATTAGTTCTAGAATCCAGTAAAACAATCACACATCTCTAACAGTTACATAAATCATCAATTCTACACAAACAACCAAGTTCCCAATTCACAATTCTATAATCTTTCTAAATAACACTTTAAGATACATAACAATGTTATATTCATAAACCACATATAAAATCAATTTAGCATTCATAAATGCTTTCCATAATCACAGTCAACTTCAAATACACTTGACAACAATTCAACAAATATGGTCCCATGAGTTTTATGAAAAAACATGTTTCATACTCTAAAATTAGTGGTTCTAAAACATATAAACTAACAGCAATTTCCAATCCTTGTACATTAATCTCTAAAATCAAGTAGTAAATCGTACTTTTCATGAAAATAACTCTAATGCAAAACATAGAGATAACAGATGTGAACCCACTCATCTGGTGGAGTGAACAATGCAGAACTAACAACAACAACACACTAGAAAACAAAACTGACAGCATGATCTGATATAAAAGTAATAAAATGCTAAATCAACCTTTAAAACCTCTGAATATTCAACCCCTCTCTACCTAGGTAGAAAACCTCTCTTCCTTGAGAAACTTAGACAATCACCCTAATACCCTAAAGGAAATGGAGAAAAAAGAGTAAACTAGGAGAACAACATACCTTAAAGCCTTAGGAATCAAAGATTGGAGTTTGATTGATGAAGATAAAGCTTAGAAGGTGTAAAATGGTGGAGGAATTGAGTTTGGGAGTGAGAGCTCGAGTTTGAGGGTGAGAAATGGTGTGTGAAGGTTCTGGACCCCGAACTGGGGTTTTTAATGCTCTGATGACTGTCTGGGCGGTCCCCAGTCCAACTGTCGCAACGACTTACTCCCTGTTGACCGCCTGGGCGGTCCTATGACCATTGGGGCAATCTCAAGGAAAGTGTTCTATTATCTTCAGGGCTCTGTTGACCACCTAAGCGGTCATGTGACCGCTGGGGTGATCTCTAGGAAGGTGTTCTGGTGTCTCTAGGGACGGGTACTGGTATGTATTGGACTGGATTGTCTCAATACTCCCTTATTTACATAAGTTAATGTCCTCATTTGTTTTACTCTCCATTAACTTTAAAACATAAATGTAAATAAGGAAATATCCCCTATTTGGACTCAAATAAATTATTAGAAAAATCAAAATCCCAACAAATCAAAATCAAAATTTTAGATTTTAGTTCAAATCCAGAAATTCTCAAGGTTTTATAAATTTGTTCGCTAGAAACAGGGCGTTTAAAGGTTTCAAAAAATTTGTTAAAAACCCCTCTTTAACTTATTTTTCTCTAAGGAACAATTACCGGAATTTTTTGTCCCAAGAATATGACTCTACCATATGGCCCTCCAAGGGCATGTAGGGTCTAGACTTAGAAAAATTCAGGACCCAGAATGACAGGTAGAGGTGACTAACGCCCTTTTGGCTTGAAAAACTTTCTAACTCTTTATTTAAAATCAGGGGTATTATAGATATAATAGTATCTCTGCTCTGATCTATGGAAGCTCAATTCCTTGTGAACAAGAGCCCCTAACTAATATGTGAATGGCTCCTCGTTAATCGTATCTCTGCTGTGATCTGTAGTTCTTAAAGAATCAGATTTAGATACCTAAATAGGTTCCAGTGTAATACCCTAGTTTTAAATTAAAGTGTCAGAAAATTTTTTCGAACTCAAAATGATGTCAGTTACCCTTATTTGTTGTTCCGGGTCTTGAATTTCACTAAGTCTGGACCCTACACCTCCTTGGAGGACTATATAATAAAAACATATTTTTGGGACCAAAAGTCCCGGTAATTGTTTCTTAGAGAAAAATATGTTAAATAGTGATTTTTAATGAATTTTATGAAATCTTTAAACACTCCGTTTTTAATCCACAGGTTTATAAAACCAAGAGAATTCCTGAATTTGAACGAAAACCTAAAATTTTGATTTTAATTTGTTGGGATTTTGATTTTTCTAATATTTTATTTGAATTCAAATGGAGGGATTCCCTTTTTACATTTATGTTTTAAAGTTAATGAAGAGTAAAATAAATGAGGATAATGGAGAACAATAACAATCCAAACCTAAGAGCAAGGAATAGGGGAGAAGGAGATGACAAAAACCTATAAAATCTCTTACCTTAATCTTGGTGGAAGAAGGAATGATGATGGATTGAGAGAGGAAGGGACGAAATGTGTTTGGGAGGGTGAGGGTTTTGATTTTCTGGCTAGGAGCCTGAGCTTGGGGTATTTAAAAATGGATGGAAGGGTTCACTAAGTGAAACGACATCATTTGGGTAGTGTTCTATCAAACTGACACTGCTATAGCGGTCTAGTCCATTTCCCGTCCGTGTGCTAATTACTTATGACCGCTATAGCGGCTCTCAAAACACTAACCACCCGCGTTTGATTCACTTTTGGCCGTTATAGCAGTCCTCAAAATACTGAAACTCATGAAATGATATCTCGTGACCGCTATAGTGGTCCAAAGTGATAGTAATCCCCAACTTCAGGATTTTTCTGTCACATGCATTTGGTTGTCTCAATGCTCAATTATTTACATTTCTTAATTTTAAGTTAATGTCTATTAACTCTAAAACATAAGTGTAAATAAGAAATACTCCTTATTTGGATTCAAATAAAATATAAAAAAAAAAAATCAAAACTCAAACCAATCAAAATCCAATTTTTGAGTTCTAGTTCAAATTCGGGAATTCTTACGATTTTCTAAACTTATGGGTTAAAAACAAATTACCGAGAGTGCAATTTTCCTTTGGAGTGCAATTACCGGGACTTTTGATCCCAAGAATGTGGCTCTATCATATAGCCCTCCAAGAAGGTGTAGGCTCCAGACTTAGCGAAATTCTGGACTAGACAACATGGGTGGATCTTGGGGGACTTTGAGACCCTTGACTACTGACATGCGTATACCGGGTATTACACCCAATCCCTCATGTGTCGGTCACGTTCCCTATGCAGGTCGTGACAAACTATGCTTTTAATCACCACCATTAAAAAAGTAACTAAACCAAAGAAATTAAATAATTATCTAAATAATCAACTTAAAAATTACTGAATCAAATAAAACTGTATATTTAATCGCTACAACTAAAAAATAACAACGTCAAGGAAAATAGTTAAATAAACTAAAATAATTAAATCATGTTGAAATAAAAAATATAAAAATACGTTAAAATTTTAGAATTAAAGCCATATACCCATGTTTGCATATTGCGAAAACTCTGATGCTTACATAGCTTTTAAATCCAAAGCACGTATGAAAAATGACTCCTCATTCATATGTTGCCCACCTACTATGTCTGATATGCCATTATTATCAACATTATCGTCTACATTATTATCAGCATATTCATCACCATTGCATAGTCATTTTCATCATCCTCTTTCTCCATTACACAACACTAGAGCATTCTACAAAATCATATTAATGTTTCACTACAAGGTGAAACTCACCAAGCTGAAGAACTATAGCTGCTGGGGAGGATATGAAGTTGCTGCTATATCTGTAAGGGAAGAGAGAGAAGCGATGAGTTTTATCTTAAAACTTGTGAATGGATCTTTACCTACAACTATACATGGGACATAAATAATAATGCAAGGGTCAAAATCTTTTCTTCTCATAAACATAATAATTGCGTTAATACCAGTTTAATATAAGGTATGCTGAAATACAATCATATTCTTAGGGAATCAATTAGAGAAACACAATACTAAATACATGTCAAACAGTGCTTAGTCCCTTATAAATAAGAGCATCTAGCAAAGATTTAATGATCCATCACAAACCACGTCCCTTGTGGACTAATTTAAACATATATAATTGCCTTTATGGACAATCTTGGTATACTATAAGGTTAACAAATTAACTGTCGTTAACTCACATTTCTGTGTCTCTCGGTAACTCCTTATTCTAATATTATGCTATAATCCAAAAAGGGATTCTATGAATCTAGGTTTAACAATGCATCATCCTCATATATAAACATATTTCCACATTTTTCATCAAACACGTGACTACTATAGCAGTGTCAAAAACACAAATTCAATATGTGAAGTGTTTTTCATGAATCCGAGGCCTCCTCATCAAGATAGGTGGGTCTCAAGAGACCTTAAGACTGTACTAACTTGTCTAAGGATATGTGGATCTAAGGTGTTACAATAGTTCACTTTTTAGCTCTGCATATGAGTGTAGGGAACAAAAAAACTTAATGGCCTCCCATATATGAATGTGACACCATCATTAATATTTGTAATAACTCTACTATAAAAATAAACTACTATATTTGTTGAACTATTTATTCTCACTTTTTTTAACACACCTTTTTTTTTTCTGAAGAAACTAACACCAAGAAACTTTAAATTTTGCGAAAAGAAATATGGGCTGGTATTAGAAAATAAGAAAGGTGAAAAAAAAAATACACACCTGTTTATTGAGTTTACACGAGATTTTATTTCTGCTGAGTTTTTTGAGATTTATCGTTGTTTACACGAGATTATAACGAGCAAGTGGCAATATTGAAGCATCATACGTTTATTGGTCAAGACTCAAGACAACTTCCATCTCTCAAGTCAAGTAGTCGTGCTATTACCCTTTGTTTAGATAAACCAAATTATCAATTTTAGCCCAACTCAGGCCGTGCCTGATAGCTCTAATGGCACATGGAAAGTTACAAGTAAAAAACAAAGTGTATAAATAGTATACTTGCACTTTATGGGCTCTAATAATTTCACTAACTAAATGAATAGAACTACTAGTACCAGTTAATCCAACCATTTTATTAACTAGTTAATCTAATTACTAATTACAATGGGCGAGGACGTATGAAGCATTATTAAGGGCTGTTAGAGAAATGTGTAAATGTAGGAACTGGTAGGTTGGCCCACAAGCTTGGGTGCACGATGCGACATGGCTCCATTAGTCCATTTCACTCAGACCGAAAAGTGTTAGTCCATTTTACATGACTATTTTAATCCGTCCACCTTACTGAAAGGGTAAGTAGATTTTGCACGCGACCATTGTAATTTCAAAAAGACATCATCATAAACTTCCACCAACATGTATTAATCATTCTCCACCAAAAAGGAACAATGCAGAAACGGACAAAATAAATATTTATTTACAAAATATTTAGTGCTAGCATCCAAATAAAAAAGGAGACCTCATGCTTAAAGAATTCGAGACCCACCACTCCAATCAATATATTGTTGGTGGGATATATGATTTTTGTTTGTGTTTAAAGATGTTAACAATAAAAATCTGATAGAATAGATGGATTTTTTTTTTTTTTTATGTTTTTGGGGTCATGAATAGATGTGGGGGTTAAGACTTCCTTTTTGGTTTTTGGGGGGGTCATGCTGGGGGTTAAGCACAAAACCTAGGAGGCGAGCAAAATTGGGTTGGGTTCTAAATGAGCGTTGAATCAAGGAAGCTCAGTGAACCCAAAAAATCATATAAAATCGAGGTCCACTAGCCCAGTAGTTCAGTAAAAAGGACGAATACATCTTGGGTTTGGTCAACACAAAATAATAACCAGGCCCAAATCCTGCCATCCTGAATTCGAAACGAAAACAATAATCGAAAATAATAATAAAGAGTTGACCAAGACAAGCGAAATAGTATTAATAATAATATAAAAAACTCCATTTCCATTTCGCAACGCGATCAAAGTGCAAATATTCTGCTTCTATCAGAAACCATAACCAACTGTTTTGCAGGTGAGAGGGTTATTCTTCTCGCTCCTTGATTCCTTTGGATCACCTTCTGGAATCTTCCACCATTTATGTTATATGTCATTCTTGAGCTTTTTTATGTATTTCTGTTATATCGCTGCTATTGTAGGATAATCTCTCTCTTTCTCTCTCGAATTATTGATTTCTTTGTGCTTCATTCACAATCACGTCGATTTTGTTCGCGCATGTTTCTGCGTTACGTATGCCCATTAAATATATTTTTGGAAAAATAATTCAAAAGGCCGGTGTTACATTCCAGGCAGCGTTCAATATTTTAAAATTTGTACAGTAAGATGTGATCGGAAATTGTTCTTTCTTTCTTTGTTTATGTTACACATTTGATGATTAGCCTTCTTCTCACGTAACTGAGGGTGATTCTGGCACATTGTGCATAAGTTTCTTCTTCTACCGTGTATTTTTGTTTTTTCATCAGTTCATCTTTTCTACATATAGATAAATGGATAGAGAAATTGGGTATAGTGGATTAATTCATTTTCGTTCTTTAAAGAATGTCATGATGTATGTACCTTGTGGAATTGTTATTTGTTTCATAAGTATTTAATTAATTGGTGGCAATTTCATTCCTTGTTTGGAGTGGAGTGCAGAAACCAAGGACAATGACAACCTCGTCAGCTATCCATCAATATGATGAAACCATGAAGAAACAACTAGCATCACTTCTGCGGGTTATGAGTTTAGTTAAATCCTTCAAAGAAGATAATACTCCTTGCGAAATTGATGAGGTAGTATGATATTATGTGTGTTTGTGACTAATGTCGCTCCGTATGGGTGCATTCTATTGAACGTAATTGAGGCATTTGTTCTGCTACAATCTTGCATCATACAGGGTCTCTTTTTGGGTTCAGTTGGTACTGCAAACAACAAGGATGCATTGAAAAGCTTGAATATTACTCACATTTTGACTGTGGCTGGCAAACTGCCACCTGCACATCCTGGGGATTTTGTGTATAAAATTATAGACGGTAAGGCAGTTCTCAATTTTCATAGAATGAAAGGAAAGTCATTTGCTTTGGATCTCCTCTTGGCTTTAATGAGCTGCTTTTGACATTAATGTGCAGTTTTTTTCTGATTGAGATTTTGGTGGGCTAGGTTGAGAAATATGGGGACCTTCTGATTTTTTAGCTATCAAAAGGGGCTTCATGTCTTGTAGTTGAATTCACCACAAAGGGACAGCATTTCAAGCATTTACTTTGTGAACTTTTGGACGACAGTATCATTAGCAATTTTGGAAGTTTATGCTTTAGTCTTAGTAGTTTAGCTTCCACTTTCTGTTAAAATATTTTGGTTTTTGGACTGCTGCAGAAAAATAATTTGCTCCTTTATTTTTAAGAAACTATATCTGCAGAACCACATAGCTTTGTGATAGCTGTTATCATCTTGGAATGTCAATAGCTTTTTAACTTGGTCATATGGTATGGATTTCAAATAGGGGTGTCTTTACACAGCATTAGCTATCCATATTGCTTGTAACACAGGTTCATTATGATTTTATTGATCTCACTCTGCTGAATGAATCGAGTGTATTGATGTTTATTGTCCCTACAAGTTTTTTAGAGCCTCTAGCACTACACTCATACTAAAATATGTTTTACCGTAAAATTGAGGCAGTTATTGACAAAGAAGATGTCAACTTAAAACAATATTTCGATGAGTGTTTTGATTTTATTGATGAAGCCAAAAGACATGGAGGAGGTGTTTTGATTCATTGTTTTGCTGGAAAATCAAGGAGGTAAATTTCTCCGTTCCTATCTTTCTCCTTCATTCAACTTATATGATAAATTCTTGTCAAACCTATTGTAATGAAGTTCTGAATAAGCATTGTTTTATATGTGTGCGCCATGTGGACTTAGGGGGTAGGACAGTTGAGCTAAATGTCAATTGTTTCATATTCTTGATACAATGTTTTGATTTAGCCTTTAATATTATTGATATCATTGTTTTATTTTTTCTGTTTTTTTATTCTCTTCTTCTGGAATTGATTTTGTGCGGATCTTTTCTGTTTGTAGTATTGAAAATCTGAAAGAGTAATAAAAGTGCATTTTTCAAGATTGACAGTAGAAATTTTCAAGTTGTTTGAAAGCTAAGCTAGACTTAAGAGTAATTTGATTTTTTATTATGTAAAATCATCTTCTCCTGTACTTTGGGCCTGTAACTTCAGCCCTGCGTGAATTTCATGCCAGGCTTTCACTATTTACATTTCTAATGTTCATCTTGGATCTTTTGAAAAATATTCTTGGCGTTTGTATTGTTCATTTGATTCTTTCCCTCTTCATTTGACTAACTGAGAAAAATGGATCCTAAATTTTCCCCCTTCCAGTGTGACTGTTGTTGTTGCATATTTGATGAAGACTCGCAGAATGAGCTTATCTGAAGCTCTGCAACATGTAAAGAGCAAACGACCACAGGCAGCTCCAAATCCTGGTTTCATTCGTCAGCTGGAAGACTTTGAAAAATCACTTCAAGGTGCCTGTAATTTCTACTACTCTTAAGTTACAATTGCTACGTTATTTGGTGCATTATTCATATATCCAAAAATCGTGAATCACCAACTAGAAAGACACATTTACATCTTAAATATATTTTGGATTGAAACACCTGTGAAACCATCAAGATACAGTTACAATTGTACAACACCGCATGATAGTAATAATAGTTTAAAATGGAAGCGAAATAACTTGTACATAATATGCTATTCTAGCAGAATGTGCGGGTATACTGTGACGAAAGTAAAGAGGGTTTTCGATAATTTAGACATTAGTTACAACTATTCATCTGTTTCGATACATTGATCAAACAATTATGCTTCAATTAAGGATGATTTCCTCATAACACCTTTATGTAACTTTCTGATACAATTTTTTCCAAAAGATTCATTATACTCTTTTTTTTTTGCGAAATTATGATTTTGCCACTGTTTTTTTCTTTTGCAATCTAAGTATTAATGTAGGGCATTGTTGAGATGAACCTACGATAAATTGACTGTTGAAAAATTTATCCTTTGGCTTCCTAACAACGTGCAAAATAAGTAGCAATTACTTTTGTATTTATCTGAAATATAGGTTCATGACATTTCAAATGGTAGACATTGTATTTTATTTTGTAGAGTTATGCTTCTGACTTATTGTTTTGTGAGGGCAACTAGTTTTCTGCTCCTCTGCTTATATATCTTGACCAGTAAACTGGATAGCATTATTCATTTTCGGATGACATAATTCTTGCGTGTCAAAGACTTGTTTGGCGTAGGGAATATAAATTACAAGCGTCTTTTGAATTGCAATCTTGTTGTGTTTAGCATTTTGTTCAAGAATCAAGATAATTATATGATATTGCAGGCCATTGTCTCCTATACTAAATTAAATTCACTCCTTTTGGGGCCCAAATGATCAGCATTTGTTAATGGAATCTTCTTATGTTGGCAGCGTTCTTTCATTTTCCTCACTATAATAAGCTTTGCATGTTAACTGTTCTCCATATACTAAATTTATGCAGTTTCAAATTGAAAGTGGGTTGTTTGAACATGGAATTGATTGGATCTCATTCGTTTTTTGGAAAGACGTCGAAGTTTCCTGAACATGATTGGTGATTATACAAGGTAGAGTAGAGCAGATATTTACTGTAAATATGGTAAACACGTGAACACATTGCAGCATGAGTTAGATGCTGGAATTGCAAATTAATCTTCAGGCGTGCAAGTGCCATTTAGAAGAAAGATGGATTGTGACTATGCCCATCAGCCTATTTCTATTGCAGGAAATATTGAATCCAATCTGCATATTCTTCTTTCCACTTTTTTACTTTGTGCTCACGAGAGAAGAAAAAGTAAGCAGTTTTAAGACGACTTCTTGTTTATATTCAAAGGATGAACCTGAAAATACTTGTTTTTGTAGTGGATAGCATAGAATGATGAAAAGCAAAAATTAAAAAAAGTCATATACTAGTAAAAAAAATAAAAGAAAAACTGTCAAAGCATCTACTACTCATCCCTTGACAAGATTTTTAAGACAATTGTGCCATGTAAACAACTGGTAGAGGAGTTGGGAAGAGGAGGGGTATCTTTAAAAATGGGAAAGAAGATCCACCTTACGCCTAAGAAATAAAGCAAGAAACAAGAGGGGGCTTCCCATCGATAAAGATAAATATGATGTAGAGCTTTCAAACATTTAGGTAGTGTTAGGTAGAGGGATAAAGACAATGGAGATAGAAATATAAATAATAAATATGTATAGAAGGATTATTAGAAAAAAAAAATTAAATTTATGTCTCTGTATTTTATCCCTGCTGTCCTTACTTTTTGGAGATACAGAAATTGTGCTTTTTTGCCCTATGTTCCTATCTCCCCTTCCTAACATGTTTCTGTCTCTATATTTTGAGTTCAGTCTTCCAAACCAAATGCTACCTTAGGGATTGTTTGATTTGAGGTTTTAGTTTTCAATTTCAATTTTTTAGTTTTTCAGATTTTGTGAAGAAAATATTGAAAATTCTGAAAATTATAAATTTTAATTTTTAGTTTTCATTTCTAGTTTTCAGTATTTCCTTTACAAAATCTGAAAAATTAAAAAACTGAATACTCAAATCAAATAGGTCCTTAATCGAAAAAAATTTCTTAATGAATCGTATTAGAATAATGGTAAAAAATCAGAGAAAGTATTTGAAGTTTTAAATATTTTCTCTAGAGTTTTTTAACTTGATGCTACAACATTTTTTCAAAATCAATACATATAGTTAGTATATGAACTGATCAGATTTATATAAAAAAGAGGTCCTCTTTTTCTTTTTTCATTTTTTGGGGTCGAAGGTCCTCTTTCGTTAAACAAGTTAGTATTTCGAAAAAAGAAAGTGCGAGAAAGGCTTGAGGTATGCTTTGGTACCCTTTTTATCTCCTCAAAGAGCTTCTAGAAGAGGAGGCACAAGAAAACAAACTTTGGACCAAATGATGGGTCAAGACGTTCCAAAACCGAAGGTACTCTATGTGGTCCATATTAGGTTGTTGGTCCAAAACAACATCTAGGGGTCTTCTTGTCCAAATTTTTGGCTTGGGTCTGTTTCTAGGCCTCATACAAATACATAACCAGCTGCATAATTTCTTATCGATGCAACGGTAAAGTATAGTAGACCAAAGAATAAAAACACCCTGATTAAAACAAAAAAAAAAAGAGGAAGAAAGATAAAAATAAAGCATAATGTCTGGGACTAGTTATAAAATTTAAATTATATAATAATTAATTATACTTATAACCATTTTTTAAAATCAATTATAGTAAAATCAATAAATTACTTTAATTAATAAATTACTAAATAAATATGAAATAATTTAAATTATCATTCGTTGGAGGGAAACGAAGGAGTTTTGTGATGATGTTGTGAAAAATAAAAAATAAAAAGTAAATAGCTTGTTAGTATGCGCTGCTTGTTCGAAGAAATCGTGAGAAACTCTGAGCTTGTTAGTATGTACAATTTAAGTAGCTCATTATACTTTACGCCTGTTCTTTTTCTCTTTGCTCAATGTGCTTGTAATTTTGTTTTTGGTCATGAATTTGCTTGTAATTTTTTTTTTGCTCAATGTGCTTCTTTTGTTGTTTTTGGTCTTGACGCTGTATCTTTCATATTCCAAAAAATTAGCCCAAACCTTGTCGTAATCCTCTAAAATCACCGGAAAAGGGCGTGTCCTTTTCCATTTCTATTTTGATTAAATCCGTGATTGTGCCAAGTACTTTCGCTCAGTTTTCTCCCAGTTTATTAATTTAGCCATGAGAAATGTTTCCTTCTTCAAATAGTTCAATAATATACATCATATTAAATATTTAAATATCATTATGCTAATGTCAAAAAATTCACCTCAGCAGTAAATCAAATTTAAAGAAAAATTGACCAACTTCACTCGTCTTTCAGTATTTTTTTTTTTATAATAAACGGGGCCAGAGGCCCAAATCGTCTTTCAGTATTTGATATTATAGTCTTATTACAATCGTACCTTAATCCAATTGAAATGAACGTTTGTTATGACTCAAAGTTACGAAGAGAGTTCAATTGAACAGATTAACATTGTGGGTAGAAGAACATAGAGCTTGTTTACTTGTTCAATGGAACTCATGCTACTTTCCCTTTTCTATTTATGTAAGGACTCTTTTTTTTTTGTGCTATGTAAGGTCTCTTTATTCAAGAAAAACTATATTCTTCCTGTTGATAATATAAGTCATTTAAGATTATGTGAGTGAAATAATGTGATAATTTGATTTTATTGATCATTTAAAAGAATAAAAGTAAAAGATAAAAATATCCTTTGTTACACATAATCAATTATTTTTATATTAAATAATTATATTTATATTTATTTATTCTCACCCATCATAAATATATAAGTAACATAAATAAAAAATAATTAATAATTTTTTAAAATATAAAACAGACTTGTAGCTTATGACAGATAAAAAATCTTAAAATAACTTATATTATCAACCGGAGTAAATCACGACTCACTGACTCCATCCGTTAATTATTTAATGAGTTTAGTACTCGATAAAGAACAAAAAGTGGAGCCGAAAGTCAAAGCTACCTGCTCATTTTGTTCCTCTACCACAATGAATGAAACTGTTGGGCAGCACTCTCATATATCATATCATTTTCCATCTTCCCTTGCTATCATTCTTGACAACCCTTCTCTAAATTATTACTCGGTATGGTCCCATGCTTGGAAAATTGATGCATCCAGCCACATCCATTATCTTCCTCACTCCTAAACTCTGAGCACAAAGCAGCAGTAACCAGTCTGCGCTTCTTTTCTTAGCTAATATAGTAGCAGGCCCCTACCTTTTCCATATGCTCACATGTGATTTAATGTTAATTATTTTGCATAATCATTGGTTTGGGTTGCTTAGCATGGGTTCATGTGAAAGAAAAGAACTCGGTCTTGTTGAAGATCTTTTCAAAGGTCAACAAAGTGCAACGGTGATAGAGATCTCGAGCAATAGCTACCTTGGATTTCTAAACCCTTTTTCAATAAAGTATTTACAAGAGAACAGCAAAGTCACGCCCAGAGATCGCAGACATATATAATTTATGTCCTTAGAAAAACATACATAGATTGTTACTAATTAATGAGTCATTGCAAAACTTGTAGGTAACATAATATGCAGAGTAGTTTTGTTTGTATGCTACACGTTTGCATGCACGATGGATTGATCGTATTTGCCCAATCAAAATTTAGTTATAGTTGGATTTATCCAAATTATTATATGAAAAATTACTTGATGTCACGAGGACAATAGTTTCTGTCCAGTATTGATCAATACAACAAAGTGGAAAGTTCTTCGTCTGGTTCCTGACGTCCTGTTAGTTTCAAAGAATACATTTAACCTCCGAAATTGGGTCACTTTATTTCAAACTCGCCTTGTGACATCATGGGACCCACTAAGCATGCTTAGAGATTTGATAACGTTTTGAGTTGAAGTTTTGGTATTTGAATTTCTACTAGCTAGTTAGTGCTTACCTGATTAGGCACTACTCCATTATATCTGTGAACCAGTGTCATTGTCGTAGTTAGAATTAGTAGGATTAGGACCATTAAGCTGCGAGACTGTTTGTTCATTGATTACTTTTATATGTTGCAAGTAATGGCACACTTAGCACTAAGTAGTCGACTGATGGGACCAATGAACTGCAGTTTTATTCCATTCTCTGCTTGCTGTGCGGTTAGCCTTTAATTTACTACATACTTATAGGTTTGAACCCTTTATCTTTTTTTACCACAATATATTTTCATTATTAACAATTAAAAGGCAGGGAATATATATATATATATATATATATATATATATATTATTAATTATGACACGCGAATTCAATAATATTGTCAGTTGATTATACAACAACATATAATTATAGAATTTGTTTTAACATGTGTTTTAAAAGTATGTGCTAAGAATTTTTAAAAGAATATAAAATATGAAAAATATTTACAGTATTTAATATATAATTATAAAGTTTAATTTCTATAAACTTACAATGCAATATAATTTTATACTTTCATTCAATAATATAAGAAATTATCATGTCAACATAAATTAATACAATTACCTATGATGGTATGATAGTTTCTCCTTGTAATATAATCCTATTAAAATTTATCCAAATATTATTAACTTAACAAATAGCTCTTACAAATTGCTATCTTAATTTTTTTTTTTTAAAAATTTATAAGTACTAGTAAGGGAGACAAGTAGAGAAAAATCTGGGGAAAAAATCGCTGAGCATACATTGGTGATGCAAATAATGCAAAAGCCAAACCTCACCCACTGTCCATTTACTGACATAAAACGACCTTACATTCATCTAGAACACCAAAGCACACCGTCGTTTGCGCGCGTGTTGCCAAGAACCCTACAGTAACCACAAAAATATGTGTACATGTGACATTCCGAGTACAACTCCGTGCATCGTGCCACGTGTACGCACGGAAAACGACGAATACATTTTCTCTATCAATGGACCTCTCGTACGGAAGTATTCCGCGGCGAGGAGTAATAATGAAGCGTAGGTGTCTGTACTTACTTACTGTGTTCCTCTCACGAGGGACCTAATTAAATAAAATAAAATAAAATTTCGCGCCCATAAATCACATCATACAGTAGTTTTAAGATTTTGTTGATAAAGTTTAATTTTGACATCCGTATTTATGTATATATTATTATATTAATAAATATAATTAGCATTTACATACATCATTTAAAATGGTATGTGGATAAAAGAATTTGGTAGAATATTTTTACATTATTACTACTTTAAAATCGAACTCTATCTTCGCTTAGTTATTACGGAAAAATAATTTATATATGGTATTTGTATAGGTGATTTACATTAATATGATAAAATGGGTAAATTTACTTGTATATGGTGTTTTAGAATTCGCTATTGGCGGATTCAATAAAAAATTATTATTTTGATGGATTCTGAATCTAACTTTGATAGCGTAATTTTATTTTAATATTATTTTATTGGATCCGCCAATGGCGGATTCAATAAAATAATATTTTACTAATTCGATGCGAATTCAGTACACAAATATTTTTTTATTGAACCCGCCTTTGGCGGATTCAGTGTTGAATCTGCCTTTGACGGATTCTATATTGAAAACACCATATTGTGAGAAATTTTTTCAAAACACCATATTGATGTTAATACACTACTCAAAAATCATATGTAAAAAAAAGACCCTAATTATTACTATTTGTATCAAATAATTTGTAATTAACCAAAATAATTATTCAGCCTCTTTTAAAGTTTTAAATTCTTTAACTTATTATCAAAAGGGTCTTTTTTTTTTTTACATATAGAATTTGGATAATGTATTTACATCAATATGATATTTTGAAAAAAAATCATACAATATAGTGTTTTCAGTATAGAATTTATCAAAGATAAATCTAACACTAAATTGACCAAAGTTAACACCAAATCTGTCAAAAGCAGAGTTAATATAAAACGAAAACAAAATAGAATCCACAAAATTCCACCTATGGCGGATTCTATAAATACCATATTCAAATAATTTTTTCCGTTATATCATATTAGTGTAAATTACCTATCAAAACACCATATACAAATTGTTTTTCCCGAAAACTTCATTATATATTATAAAATCTTCAAATTAATTCATCCAATTTTATTATTTTCAACATGGCCTTCAATTGCAGATTGTGATATATGATTAATAAACATCCACATTGACATATGACTCCGCACCAGAAGTGCTAAGGCGTTCAATTTGGATTACCAAAAGTTTGTGGTAAGCTTTCCCATTTTACGGTTCTCCTATAAACAAGATGCACAACTTGAATGATAGATCTAGAAAATTGTAGTACTAAAGGCAATTATAGTATATTAGTATAAAAATGAGTGAAATGTATTGTATCTTATTATTTTATCTCATTTAAAACTAATAAGTGAGCAAATTCAATAAAAAAAAAATGGGGCAAAAACATAATAAAATTATATAATTATTATAAAATTTTAGAATTTTTATGGAGGCACATCCCTACTCCTCAACATGTAGATCCGTCGCTGCATAAGTTTTACAGTTTGCGCCGCACTAGTTCCTTCTGCAAACTTAATTAACACATAACAACACATTAATTGCAAGATCATTTACGCCAAAGATTGGGAAAGAAATGATGGTATGCTTGTTTTTATTGTGCTTGTTAGTGCCGAGGTTTAGGTGGTTGTAACTTGCGGGGGAGAATATAATCAACCATGCTTTTAACTCGAGAGTTTTCCCTTTTTTCCTTGAAAGTTACTACTAACTAATGAGTTAATTTTATGCATTTATTATGCTTGTTGACAACCATTCTAAATGATTATTTATCCCGGAATGATAGTGTGTAACATGGCTTCTATCTTAAACTTTCCCGATTGCACGATGAGGAATTGAGGAGAAGAAAATGAAAAAGATAAGGACAAGAGAAAGGGATAGAATTCCGTGCATGGAGGGAGCAGAATTGTTAGTGTGGCAGGGTGAGACTCAGACGAGGTTGGAGGCTAATGTGCTTCGTGTTGCGCGGAGAATATAATCAATATCTTTCGTAAGATATTCTTCCTGAAAAATCCCTCTCATCACACCATGCATGTCATGTTCCAGTACTATTCTGTATTACCATTGCCATAGACCATACCGTTCTACACCCTACCTCCCCCGAATGGACGTCACACTATCCCTACCTTCCCTGCCAAACACGGCCTCTTTGAACGTAAACTCAAGGGCATTCTAGGAAGCCCAGTTACACTTGGTGTAGCACTTCTGTTCAACCTAGGAGAATATAATGTGTTTATGGAAATATTTATTGTGCATATATAATGTTTTAAGAAATTACCGGCATTTGTTAATGGGTTTAAGTATACAAAGAGTTGCATCCTAATTACCAGCATTTGTTTTCTTTTTCAACATATATGTTTTTTTTTTGGAAATTACACCATTTTTATGAAGTGGAATGTTGAGATCTAATGTTTCTTAACATATTTTTTATGATCTTTCTTCCTCTCAATGAATAGAAAATTGTCTATAATTTAATTTTAATCCACTAGGACACTAATGGTGTAAAATACTTTTACACTAATATTCAATTAAAATTCTTCATTTATTTAATTTTTTAAATAGTAGATGACAGATTCAATTATCATGTCTAATGTGACAAATAATTAGATGACTATGTAAAAGTTTTTACAATCTCAATACACAAGACATTAAAGGTTATCATGTCTATTTTATTTTATAACTAGAGATAACAGATATGTATTTATTATTTATACTATGGTGCAAGATAAGATTCTTTTATTAGTAATCTCTCTAGCTTCTAACTTCCAGGAGACAAGAAGTAATCAAAACAGAACAAAATAAAGGTTATATATCCATCCAATTGAGTGGAGAGCATGTGAATTTGACCTTAGAGGGAGAGGATGAAGGATAATATGAACAGTAATTTTTTGGTGTTGTCATCATTTTTCAAGAACTACCTAAGAGAATATGAGAACTGAGAACTCCTTTTGGATCTAATCAAAATGTAATATATTATATGTCTTTAGCATCATAGTTTGTCCGTAATGATATTTAAAAACTTTGGCTGGAAAATGATCAAATAAAATACACAACGTACGAGAAAAGAAAAATCAAAATATCATTTGATTATGGTTTGGCTAAATTTATATATGAAAGAGACGCCCATGAAGTCACATACGACATACATATAATAGCATTAATTTGCACTCATGATCAATTATCAACATGATTCCTGCTTAGATTTCAGTGATGAACCATTTTGCCTAGTGGTTAAACTACGAACTTGAGAATTATCCCTCACTATAATACACTATTCAATACATTCATAATGGGTTTGGTTACTCAGAACTTCGAAAACGGACACCGAATTTAGGGTCTATGTCCTCTTACAACCTCTTGATTGGAGTGTGGACCTATCCACCAAATTAATTGCCGTCGGTCTCAGCTGCCGGCAACTGGTACTAAATTCCATTCAATTTCAATGACAAGGACAAACACATCTTCCGCGATTCAAGGCGGCAGCTCAAAGACACGCAATAAATTAAGAGTAAATTTTTAAAGGATTTTGCTAATTAATGCCTAATTAAGAGTAAATGCTTAAAGGATTTTGCTGGGTACTCATTCGCAAAATTCTTATTCAAATATGCATCACTTATTTTACTAGTTCATAAAATTAACTTTTCAATCCTCGATTTCATCTTCATTCCAAAAAATCTACCAAATGATTGTCCTGTTGTAAATGTTCATCAAAATTAAAAAAATCATTTGAAAAATATCAATATTAAACAATATTAATTAGAAATAATTAACTAAATTATACTATATCCTCCAATAATTCCTCTATCTTCTTTCACTAAGACTCTATCTGGCAAAGGAAAAAAATTTAAAGGAAGGAAATTGAATGGAAAGAAATAAAGAGGAAGGAAGCTGAGGTGATTTTTACCTTTAATGAGTATGTTTGGATGAAAGAAAAATAGAAAGAAATGAAATAGAAGAAAGATTAATTTTGTTTGTTTGTTTGGATAAGAACGTGAAAGGAAAGAAAGAAACAATGATATTAAATGACGTTTTTATCCTTACATTAAGAAAAAATAAAATGGTTATTCTTTATAGAACTATTTGAAAAATTATTAGAAACTTAAAATTTGATACAATTTTGTCATAAATTTATCTATTAAAATAACATAAATAAATATGATAAAAGTTGACTTTATACATATTTATATTAAAGCATTCAAGTTAATATTTTTATTTTATATTTAATAATTTTATTAATTAATATCAAATAGAAAATATAAATATTTTTTGGTATAACAAGTTTAGAATAATACCAAGATAATAAATAAGAAAATATAATGCAAATAAATATAATAAAAATAATCTTTTATATTTTATAAAAAATTCAAGTCTACATTTTTAATTCAACAAGTTTAAAATAATATAAACCTATTAAATTAAACTTACACTAATTAAAATAAATTATTGAAAACAATATTAATATTAAAACAATACATTGTTAAAGGTTTATCATTTATGTAAAATTTCTTTTGACTTGGGTAAAATAAATAAAAGAAATAGAGTATTTATGCTAAAAACAGTTCGTATTACAAAAAGAAAAAAAAATCCATGTGAATTATCAATTATTAATAACTAATATTATAACTTATAAATTAAAAATCAAGAAAATAAATAAGCAATTGAAAAAAAAAAGAGACGATATGAATATGAGTCGTGAATGAAGAGAATTGTAACATGGAGACGGGGGTATTTTTGGAAAGGGAAGTATGGAGCAAGTTTTCCCTCACTTTTCTATCCAGTTGGAAAAATAAAATAATAGATCTCACATGATTATTTTTATTGTTTAACTTCTTCCCTCTCCTTTTCCATTCAACCAAATAAAGAAAATTTATATCATTTCTTCCAATTTCTTTCCTCTCCCTCTCTTCCTTCCAAATTTCTTTCAACCAAATAAAGTGTAAATGAGTTAATAGTATTTAATATAGGTATTATTGAAAAGATATAACTAATACTTACTATTTATATTTTTAAAATAGATAATCATTCAAAGACAAAAGGAGTACTCGTTATTTGATATCATTATTTTTTTATCTCTCTTTTCACTTGTTCCATACAAATAAATAAGAGAAAATAGTTATTCTTTTTTATTTTTTTACTCTTATTTTGCTTTTATATAAATATATTTGTGAAAAATAAAATTCTACTCATTTTTTTCTTCAATTATCTTTTCTAAACTAAACTTAACATACCCTTAAACTGTCAGTGTATTCGAATTTTACAAAACATTGATTAATTTATTTAAATCGGGTCGGCCAACTCAAAGAAATAAAGATACCTTATTATTTATTTTCCATTCAATGAATTGCGTTTCTAATAGTGCCGTGGTGGCAAATCTTATCCTATAGTATTGTCTTAAGGTGTAATTATGATAAGGTTGATCACATAGATTGAAATCTTCTGTTCTAAATAGCGTTTTATTTCCTATTTTTCTAATTATTTGTTGATACTTAAAAAATATATATTGAATATTTAATAACTAATAATTTTTTTAATGATTTTGATCCTCACCTTTTCGTATGATAATAAATAATTAAGGGCCGAAAGAGAGACAACATTTGAGTACTAATTATTTACATCCTAATCAAACTACTCATACAATCGTAGTATCAATTATGTGATTCCTTACCTATGGTCAACAAGTAGCTAGGAGTTTTGTGGGGGCAATCAGAAAGTGAACAAGATTCCCTCTCAACTCTCGAGACCCGTGAAATTGTACCCTCTAAATAGTAATACTTTTTTTTAATGTAAATAGTAATACTTGATCTTTACTCCTTAAGCTAGAAAAAAATAATTAAGAATGCACGAAGATTAGAACAAATTATTTTGACTTCTCTTGTAACTTGGTAAAATCTATTTTAATTTTTTTATCCATAAATTTTGTTTAAAAAGCATTAAATTTATAAAATCATTACACAATTTTATTTTAAATTTTCTGTTTGTGAAAACACTCCATTGCATATTATTTTTATAAGAGTAACTATTCTTCTTTTTCTTATTATTATTATTATTTAAATATTGCTAATAAGTACTTTCGAAATGTTTGTTGATTTTTTTTAAAATGTGCGTGTTATGTAAAAATAAATTCTAAATTTATGCTATATTTAAATATTTAATTTTAATACATACAAAATTGTGCAAATAAAAATAAAGAATTAAAAGACATAAGAAGTGCATCAAAATTAAACTTATAGATAATAATTATACTATTTCTTTTTAAGCAGCTAGTAAATTTTTTTAAAAGATATTTGTTAAGAAATTAAAAGTAGTAAGTTTTTAAACTTTTTAATGCATCCAATATATTCAAATCAAAACCTTGCAAGTTCATCCTTCAATATAAAACTTATTACTTTTAATTTCTTAACTTATGTTCTTAGAATACTTATTAAGAAAATCTTAAAGCACTATGGTTAAGGATTCAAAGAAATATAAGTTTGTAAATTTTTAAATAAATTTACACAAAAAATAATTTATCTTCCTAACAAATCACCTTAAATATTTTCTTACTTACTAAATGATAGGTGAAGTGATAAGTTTTTAAGTTTCTAAGATATTAGTTATAACTACTTTTTTTTTTAATCTCATTCAATAAATAGGAAGAAGTTTAGGAAAATTTTTAGGAGATTATAGAATCATTCATCTAATATATTGGAAACTTAAAAATTTCAATTTTCTCGATATTAAAATTTCCTTTTTATTCTTTGATTAGTATCCATAGAATACTGATTAGATAAATTCTAATATTTGTTGCCGGAGAAGTTGGCAATTCTAAGGGTATGATTGGGAGATGAAAACATGGGAGAGTGCCACATGAGGGAAGGGACACTTATATAAAAAATGTGTTTGGGAGTTATATTGCATAATGAAATGAGATGATAAAAAAGGGAGTAGAAATCCCTCTCATCTTATGAAATATTGGGCTGTTTGGTTTGAGTTTTGAGTTTTTAGTTTTCTAATTTTTCAGAATTTATGAAGAAAAAATTGAAAATTTTAAAAATTGGAATTTGTAACTTTTAAAATTTTCAATTTTTCCTTAACAAATTCTGAAAAAATGAAAAATTGAAAATGAAAACTAAACATGCCCTTAACAGTTAGTGTTGCTTCAATTTGGAGGGCTTAAGACGGACACAAAAATATAATTTTTTGAACATAATTGATTTACTATTTTATCCTCACACATTTAAAAAATATTTTTTTTCCATTCTCTTCTATTAACACTTCTAAATAAGAGTAAGAAGACTTCTTTCTCTTCCTCTACTAAACTCCCAAACAATAAAATAGCATACTTTTATTCACTCCCCTCCTTCGTTTTCCCTTTTATTCTATTATGATGATTCCCTCCTATCATTAATAAAACTCTCGATCATAGTTTTAAATTTCATCACTCGCTCGACCTCGGAAAATTGAGCGGACGTAAAAGAGGTCAGTCCTATTACATTGGAGTTGGGGTATTTTAATTAACTCTGAGCGAAATCCGAGAGAGGATGCACCCTGTGCTGTGTTTCCCGACCCTAATCAGCATGGGCTGATGGCTCCCATGTGATTTTGGTTACTACTGCTCATCCACAAGTCCTCGCTTCCTGCGCTTTCAACTTTGATTTCCTACCTTTGACCTTAATATTCTTTATTTCATCTTATAATTAGAGTAGCAGTAACCCGTCCTTGATAAATACCCCTCTGGTTCATTTTTACCCTCTTCAAATTTAAATAATTTTTATTTTAAAAATTTAAGTAGTATTAATTATTTTTAATAATACTTTTATAAAATACTATTAGATGAGAAAAGAAAAAGTTAAAATATTAAAAAAAATAAAAAATAATTTAGTAAATTATGCTTAATTTTTTAACTTTGATATTTTTTCAATCATTTCCTTAATTTCAGCAATCATTTAAAATTAAATAATTATTCAATGATGGGAGGATTCTTTTTTTACCTTTGATATTTTAAAATATCTATCTATTTATAATATTTAAATAATATTAATTTTTTTCCATTTATATCCTTAATCTAAATATATTGATATATTTATTAAGATGAATAATAATGACTATAAAAAAATAATTTTATTAACTCATTTAATTTCATATATTTACTAAGATATATTTTTTTAACCTTTTGTATGCGAAAGTATTTGAAGATTGTAGGAAAGTAAGGAAAAAAGGGATACAAATTGATAAACGAGACACTAAGCTCGGCATTCAATCTTAAGGTATTTGAAGCATGCATGTGAAATTATTTGAAGATTGCAGGAAAGTAATGGAAAAAGGGGTATAAATTGATAAATGGCTCTCTAACCTTGCTTCCTAATAGGCTTTTTCAATCGGCAGAGAGAGAGAGAGAGAGAGGAAGACTTCTATTATAATATAGCAGCGAGAGACTTTTATGCTTAGCACATGCAGATGAAAGATTATCTGCATGACATGACTGTTTTATACATAAGCTAATGCTTATTTCGGTGCTTTTTTTTTTTAACCCTCTGAGAGCATTAATTGGCAGCTAGTTGCCTCGCTATTGATATCGTATCTATGTAAGTTTTTAGACTGAAATCAGATATTTTCAACTTCTTAACACATGCAAGATGTGATTGGTGAGATAGATACCGATGATTTGGCAATAAATGATTTGTATCCTTAAGTTTTCTTCAACTAATCAATTGCAAAACATAAAATTTGGAAATGAATTTCTTTTATCGGTGTCTATATCAAGTTTTAAAACTCGATTGGTGATCAACTCGGTCGAGGTATTGGATCACTGGTTCAACTAATGGGTCATTAGTCGAATCGGTTGAATCGGATTTATATAAAAAAATATAAAACTATATAAAAGTTTAAATAAAATATAATAAACAACAACTAATTAACAATTTAACACTTTTTAAGGAGTCCAAATATAAAAACATAATTAAATAATATAAATTCTTAAATATTATTTTCATTTCACAATCATGAATTATAATTAACAAGTTCAAAACATAATTGCACAGGTAAATTCACAAATTTTTACATCACAAATCATAAGTCATGACAATATAAACAAATTTATTACATTTTTCTAAAAGTCAAATTACAATATATTTTTTTAAGTTTAGAAAAAGACCTCATTTAGAAAAAAAACCAAAAAACCAAAAAAAAAATCCGACCCGTTCTGGTTCAACCAACTAAGTAACCAGTTTTGATGCGAGACCGATCCAAACAGTGACTCGGACCGGTTCCCTAGTTTTTCGGTTAAACTGGCCGGTCCAAGCCGATTTTTACAACTATAGTCTATATTATCTTTTTCTTTTCTTCTTTTTTTTTTCTCTCAAGCAATGATGAAAATTATATCACACAAAAGTTTCACATGACAATTGTCATTTTCCATAAAGTTTACCAGTCCCGGAGTGCATACTCCATTTCTGTATTAACATTAGTCTTCAAATCACGTCCGTTGCATGATGCACAGTTTGTTGATAACCCACAAACCTAGTGGAGTAGCTGACCCGAGACTCATTCGCATGCCGAAATGCTATATGCAGTCTAGCCAACAAAAGAGCTTTTCAGTAACATAGTACCCCACTTACGTGAGCATTATTGCCTAAAGTTTAGTCATATCTAGTTGAATATTAAAAGCTCATAACAGGATTACAAGAATACACGACGTACAGTGCATTTAACGGGGTGCGCCCTTTTTTTCTTTGAATAATTTGCGTTATCCATGGCTTCACGTTTCTGTAAAGAGGGCTTATTATTGTGGACTCCAAGTGTCCCAAAGCATTTTTGTTTGAAATGTGAAGCACGTGTAAGTTCTTATTTGGTTAAAAAATTTTCATTAACAAAACTTAGTGCTGAACTGAAGCACTGAAAACCCCTTCTTGTTTCTTGATCAAGGATTAGCATTATCGTTATATGTTGTTACCCCTGGTGGAGGAACGAAACAGAGAGAACAGGGAAGAGAGAACAGGAGAAACATATTATGGGAAAATGAAATGAATATCACATTTCTGATTGATGAATGGATCATAGCCTTAAATCTGGAATACTCATATTAATCGCATAACTAACAATAACATAAAACTAAGGGCCTGTTTGGAATTGTTTATGTTTTCTATTTTATTAAATTGTTCTATAAAATAATTTTAAAAACAATAAAATAAGAAAACTTGTTTGGATAATTAAAAAAAAAACAACTTTTAAAATGGATAAGATAAAAAATTGTCTGGCAATTTATAAAAATCATAACAACAAAGATTAACACAGCAGCAACCACAACAAAGAATAACAATAAGATAAATTTACAATTCAATGTTAATTTACAAATAACAACAAACATCAACACAACAATGAGAACTAAAGAGAGAGAGACGCAGAGAAAGGAAGTCGTGGGACCGCGGAGCTTGGTTGCGACAAATCTGGGTCCCATTCTCTTATTCACCAGGGCTTGGTCGCGCACAAGGGTTGGGTTACACGGAGCTTGGCCAACGAATGGGGGAGCACGAAGATGGATGAAGGAGATTGGGAAGAAGAAGAAGTCCAACAAAATAATGAGAAACTAAAGATAAAAATCTTCGTTCAAATTCGATGAATGATGAAAAACGCAAACTCAACTTATTTACAAGTTTATCACCATGTTTTTCACCATTTTTAAAATAAGAAAACCTAAAAACATCTCGAAATTATTTTTGGTTTTCAGCTTTTAAAACCAGCTTAGTGTTTTTTCCATTTTAAAATCATCTTTTATAAAACAAGTATCCAAATAAATTTTTTTGGTCTTCTATTTTTAAAAACTAGAAACATTTTTCAAAACCCTTTGTCAAATGGCCCCTAATCTTCTAGCTAGCATTTATAAATACACACGTGACTTAGTGTGTCCCACCTCTCTTCCATTGTGTAATCTAAATCTAGTTGAAATTGGCTTTTCTCGTGTTTTAATTTTCATTTGATCTTGTTACGTGTAATGGCATTCATTTAAAAGGTAAGACTCAAAATAAAATATGATATAAAAAGATAAATGATATGAGATCGCTATTGACAAATTCATTTGAAAATTGGCGTGTAGTTAAGGTTCATTCTCAATTCTGGTCATTTTTATTGGCTGCCGCCAAACCACTGTATTTTTTTTGTCCTTTTTGCGCCTTGGACTTGCTATTTTTTCCGACTCTTTTTTTCTTTTTTTGGGTGCTGAAGAACGAGACTCCTCTCACTTTGATTGTCACAGTCACAGCAAACATTGTGAGAACAAAATATGTTGAAGAAGGGTCTCTCTATGCCAATTATAATTCATAAACACAGTATAATTATAGGTGCGTCCACGCCACTCGGCATTAACCACATATGCATTAATGTGTCGAGTGCTAGTAAACTTTGATAGGGACAGGATCAGCAAGTATTGTTCCTCTATCCTCCCGCATGATAAAAGAATAAGACATCCACTAAAATGTCAATTCTTGAAAATGATCTATTCTTTGTGGTCAAAATCTAGACTTCAATTCAGTGTTTGCCTTTTTTGCTCTTTTTCCTCTCCATTTTGAATTCTTTTTAAGAACAGGTAGCTAGTTGAAAAGGAGCAATATTGTCATAATTTCTCCCACTCCTCTTGTTTGTAAGTAAAGATAGTTGTCCTAATTAGCAATGCCAAAAGTTGCTAATTATTGTTGTTTGGTTGAACCATGTGAATTTTAGATCTTTTAACGCAAGGATATACACTTTGCAAGTAAAATGAAGAGAGAAATATGAGGATATCTATCGATTCGACGATTTATTTTTTTGGGAATTCTTGATATTGGTGCTAAATATTTAATTATAATGTAACATGTCCAAATATTAAAAAAAAAAAAGGAGTAAAAGAAATGATTTAATTAGAATGCACTGACGTGTAAAAATGTTTTACACATTCATTCAATCATGTAATGACACATCAGCAAATATGATTATTTTTCACCTAATTACTTGAAAAGTCATACAAAAGAAGAGATTTGATTGGATGACAGTGTAAAAAAATTTTACACTATCAGTGTATCAAAATTAAACTCTAAAAGAAATGAGTGTTAATTTCACACACTCAAATAATGAAATTTCCAAAGTTATGTAACATGCTTTCTTCAAATTTGATAGAAATTGTGCTTAATCTCATATTTAATCAGGAGGCCAAAAAGTGATTGAATATTACTTTATTATGTAAATTTTAATTAATTTAAGCCAAACTTACTTTATACTAAATATTCAATTATACTTTATTTGCACAAAATGAAGTGAAATGAATAGTGCCTCAGATATTTGATCACTTTTTGGCCTCCTAATTAAATCTGAGAACTATCAAGTACAATTGAAATAATATTTGAAGAAAACATGTTACATAGCTTTGGAAATTACATTATTTGAGTGTGTGAAATTAATACCCATTTCTTTTACTCATTTTTTGTTTGATACTTGAACATGTTACATTATGATTAAATATTTATTTTATTAAAATAAAGTTACCATATATAATATTTAACACTTATACTAAACATTCCCAAAAAATAAAAAAAGTGAGTGCCTGTCGAGTTACTAATGATATTTATTATAGTGCATAAGGGGATATATTAGCTCTGTCTTCTACATCAACATCTTCACTTTAGAATATCATTTGGAAGGTGTCAATTAGAACCAAATATATTTATTACATGTCAATTTAGAACCATAGGAAGAGGCTTTCTAGAAGTTTTAAATTAATTTATAATCTCAAATGGGAGGCTAGTGCTATTCTTTCTTCTCAATCCCGCTTAAACAAATGGGTGAGATATTTGAGCACAGTGAATGGCAAGTTTAAGTTTACTTCAAGTGAGAATCAGAAGCTGCTCCTAATAAGAATAAGAAATCACATTGCAATTTGAACCCTGAACTGTGACTTCCCTGTCCAACATTACCTACCACATGCCCACCTATTAACCTTCCTCTAATTGATTTTCGACATATCATATCATTTAAAGGGAAAAAAATATAAGGACAACTACAAAGCAGAACCAACCATGAACAGGACATTTATTTTCTCTTGAATGATAATATGGTTGATCAATACAGCAAAATTTAAGAATAGGTGCTACACCATCTCACAGGGGAAAAACATTCAAAAGTCAACTTTCTTTCATTGTTGTCCTTTTTCAACTTCTGGCTAGCAGAACTATGATTAGTGATTTTAAATGGCAGTGAAGCATAATTTCTAAGCCTTTGAAGGATCTTCCTTTCACTGATGCGTAGCATCAAAGAATGATTATTCTTTCTATCTATAACAGAACTACACTTCCTCAATGCCTCACTATCATCTTCTATTGATTCCAAACCATAAAAGACTCTCTCTCTTATCGGCAATCAATGACAAAGCATCAGCTACTCTTTTTGTCCGCAAGGATTTCTTGCATATTTGACTTAGCTGCAAAGATTTTATCACCCAAGAGAATGGTTTCACTTGATTCATGGTGATTTCTAGCGATCGATACTGAAAGATCCAACTTATGGCAGACAGTATCTGCCGATAACATGATGTACAACAAACTAAGGAGCTCAATCTGTGGTTCTCCATCAAATGAGATCTCAAAATATTTCAAATTTTGGATGCCACATGCAGAATAGCCTAGCCTTCTCTAGAGGGAGACCCTTGCCCTACTGTGCCAATCAGAAAAACGAACGCGCGGGAGCATCGTGCATTACATATTCAATCTGTGCAAAAAAAGTAGAGTAGATATTTATGTATTAAAAAATATAAGCAGACATAGGCAGGTGAACAAAACCTAAACAAAAAGAAAAGGAGAGATGACTTGCCCTTTATTTGCAAGCTCTCCAAATTTCAACTTACATAATTTACTAAAGAAAGTGCATGAAGTACACCTCTGTTTCTGACCCATGATAATTGCCATAGTTGCCAAAAGAAATACAATTATCTAGGCTTTAGTACACCTCAAGATATATAATTGTACTAAATGATGTACCCATTATCATCAATGTACCCCTTAATCAAGTGATTTACACTTTAAAATAAGAAAATATTGATTATATTCAATTATATGATATGATCTAATCATAAGCCAATAGCCAAGACATTATCCAGTTGCAAGATACGCCAAAAACAGGGGGAAAAAGCAATGAAATATAAAAAGAAAATTACAATGTTGAGATTAAAAAAAAAGGGTAATTGCAGTTGTGTTTACATACCAGATGAAGAAGACGCCTTTTTGCATCTACTTTCAGCCTTTCTGAACATTCAGAGACCTTTCCAACAGAGGTTCCAGTAGACACAAAATGGTGGGAAAATAAAATACATCTATGGTGGCGCTATTTGTCTATGTTCATAACAATGCTAATTGTACTGATTAGCATTGTTCATTTCGTAAAAGGAAAGAAAATAGCATTGTTCATTATTATTATTTGGTGCTGATTATTATTATTATTATTATTAAGCTTTATCGCCATCAGAACTATAGGTCAGATAAGAAATTTTATTTTATAACTTTTATTTGTTTGAGAGTTTTTTAAAACTGTACCGTGTTATATTTTGTTTATAAATACTGTTAGAAAACCAATTTTTTTGCTAAAATTAAATTGTTAAAACGATTCAATATTTTGTCAATTGTTAAATAAATAAGTGAATTTTATCAATTAATTTTGTTCAATAATCTTCATAATCTAATAAATACTTTTTGATTGAATAGCATTTCTCCCCATTTCTATGTGTAACTGCCATCAAGTGTTGCTTGGAAGATAAACAAGCGGTCAAGTGTGAAAACGTGTCTGAGACAGACAAAGAACGGCGTCAAAAATAGATGAGTAAGAATTAAAAAACGCGTTATGACGTAGAAGCGATGGTGATTTAGGGTTTCGAAACAGGATTTTTTTTTTTTTTTATGAGTGCAGGATTTCATTCATTAAAAATCATCTTGTATTTTAGACAATGAAAAATGTAATTCAAAACGTAGGTGAAGAAAAACGTGTATTGTTCAAGAGATTCTTTATATATTTTAGAGAGACATTCAAGTAATGGCAAAATAATATAAATTCAAGTAATATAATTCACACATACCGTTGTAACAAATAATATTAAAATGTGCGAATAGTTATTCAATTGGTTTTTTTTATGGATACCTAAGAAACTCGTAATATAAAAAGCAATAATATTCACACGAAATAAGTGCAATTGGAAGACAAAGTGTATATCCTTAATTAGCAATAATATTGTCTTCAATTGGTTTGCAAGATCAGATTGCTTACTTATAGAGCATATGGAAGACGGCTCTGGATTCATAGGTATCTTAAATCGAGAATGCGCTGTTCGACCACAAGGCAATAAGGTTGCAGCTATTCCAGATGTGGCAGTGGCTAAGACAATATATCCCTTAATTCTCAAACTCGCAATAAGTGCACGATAAAGAAAGGTCTTACCTGTTCCCCCCGGCCCATCCACAAAAAAAACTTGACTTTCTTTTCGCTCAATGACGTCTATAATTTTTTTGAAAACAATTGACTGGTCATTATTTAACTTGTCAATAGCCTCAATATCTTGCTGAGGTACTTTAACCAACAACTCTTCTTGTATAACCCTTGGCAGTGAATTGTCTTCAACAGTATCAAATGATAAAGGCGGCAAATCGTAATGAGTAATTTGTTTTCCATGCTGAATCAAAATGTCATTCAAATCTCTTAATAGCATATTAGTCAAGCCTGCTGTTGTGGTAGTACTTGTTGATGGATAATCATCAACCATATAGGTGTAGAACTCATTCCACAGGCTTCTCACATCGGATGGTTCACAAAAAACTAATATGATTGCGAACAACCTCCTTAAAGCACATGGCATTCGTACACTGGATGCTTCTAGCAAGCATTCACGAATACTGTTGTCACTCTCTAATAATCCCCAATGCTCAGCCGATTGTTTGAATGTGGAAAAACATGTACCATTTGCAGTAAGTAAGTATTCCCAACTTGTTGGACCTCTGAGATTGGATAGTAGAAGACGCAAGTAGAATTTCTCACCTTCTGAAGGAGATACAGTATAAATTCTTCCGACAACTTTCTTTTGTGACCTTCGCCTGCACCATTCCTTTTGTCCATTGTTCCAAGTATAATGCTCTGGTATTTCTCTATACAAATACCTTCTAGAATCTGGATCTCTGTGATTCAGTGCAAAAAATTGTGTAAGCATTGTTCTTGAGTAGTACTCATCATTTAGAATGTCATGAATACTTTGGTGATCATAAAATCTCACTTGATGTCGATTGGGCAAATGGATTTGTAACCTTTCAACAGAGGGATACATTCGGTAAAGGTTAAATCTAAATATTCTCCAACATGCCTCTGGAGCACAAATCCATCTAGCATCAACAAATTGTTGAACCTCATCAATATAGGAACCTCTATGAACCTCCATTGATATTCGATCTGGACCTTTGTAGCAATACTTATAAAGATATTTAATGCTTTTAATACTGCTACAAACTTCAACATTCACATGACAATCATACTTCAATAGTAGCCAAGGGTTGTAAGGGACAACCCATCTATTATCAACAGTGACATTTTCATTAAGAGGCACTGGTTGGGTAAATCTTCTTTTGTATAATGGATATGAGTCATCACCATGGCGGGTCTCTTGTAAGAAGACTTTAGGATATTTTTTCTTACAGGTTCCATTCTTCATACATTGACAACTTGGATTAAGCGTACCGCATGGTCCATGTATCATATGCTTCAACACTGCTACATGTAACTGTGGCTCTTCTTCCTTACATGGTATCTCAGCTCTGACTACACTGTCATATTGTTCTGGGTCTCGTAACTTATCATTGTCTTCTAAGATGAGGAGCATGTGTACATGTGGTAGTCCTCTTTTCTGAAACTCAGTGACATAGATATAGCTTTTTACCATACCCAAGACCCCTTTATTGATAACATCATCTTTCAATTGCTCAAATTTAGCTCGAAATATTCTTGTTAGTAAATCAGGACGATCTTGAGGTGTTTGGAAAGACATGAGTTGAGATGTGATTTCATTCCAAGAAGGGTTGCATGTCATTGTCAGGAAAATATCAGGCTTGCCATATTTAAGGACAATAGCCATTCCATCTTCATAACGTTGTGTCATGTCTCGACGACCACCAACAAATGATGATGGCAATACCGTCCTACGTCCGATATTTTCTATAAAAGCAAAACGTATCAGTTTAAAAAAAAACTCTAAAAATTATATATTGTAGCTCATACTATATAAAGCACTGATCAACTGCATTTGTTTACCTGCATTAGTTTCTCCTATGTGTAAGGCATCTTGCAAACCTTGATACAGTTCAGCACGGATGTCGTTTTGATGGTCTCGAATCCACCTTAACCTTCCCGATTCAATCTTGACATAGTTATCAACAACATATTGTTGTAGAAGTCGGCCCGCTCGTAATAATAGAGATTTATCATTATCAGTAGGCCGAATCTATAATAAATCAAATTGTCAATGAGTGGGATAATATTTAAAGGTGATATTAGCTCTTATTGATAAATAAACAATGTGGAATATATATGTACCTGGAGCATGTAGCTATAATATTCTCGACATGTAATGTTTCTCCCATTGTGATTTGTAGTATTAATATCCCACCCATAGGATCCTCCAGGAAATAGAAGAGGATATTGTAATGGATCGTAATATCCCTCAGTTTCTCGAATTGTCCTAAAGTCGGCCACGGGTTTGCACCTTAATATCTCTTCCATGTACCATTGATTCCATATCTTCGCCAACAATAATTGCCGCGACTTGTGAAGCAGTTGGGAGATGATATTGTGGTTGATTAGGAGGGCGCTCTTTAATAAGAAGAGTACAATCGAGAATGTCTGGTCGTAGTGCAAGTTGACGTAATACGTGCACAAAGGGATTATATAAATGGAGAATCTGTTGTAATTTTAAAACTAAAGTTTCATGTAGCTCAGGATTTTCCATCATCCTATTTTGCAACTCATGTTCGGTATCATATATGTATAACTGCAAGAACCGTGGTCTGGAGCCCTCATCTGGAAAAAATCCACCTATACTATGATATATTGCTCCTTGTGCCCGAAAAGTATATATACCACGACCAGTTGAGGATATTCTTTCATCAACGTGTACACCACACGAAGTGAATGAAAATATGTGGTTGTAACATCTAATATGTTTTCTAAAATGATTCCCTTCTCTTGAAGGGTCTAGAAAAATATCAAGCAACTCTTGAGGAGGATTTGGTTGTGGGATGAAGATTTTCCTTTAGAACAGCAAATATCAAATGATTCATGATAAAACAATCGTGCATTGCAGTGAATACAGGTCCTTGGATTAGCCAATTGAGGAATGATCATTGTTACAACCTCATGAAAATTTCTAGCACTATTATAAGTTGCTCGAAAACTCCGTCTCATACGTGAATCATGGAGAATAGGTGCACCACCTATATGTGTTCAATAATTATTTTTATCAATTAAGTGTAGGCATTATTTTAAAAATACACTATTGTGAACGTAAAGAAAAAGAGAAACACAAATTAATAAATATAAGACTCAATGTATTGAATAATTGAATAATAATAATCATCAATGTATGGTATTGAAAGAAATGTTTAATCAGTTAACATAGTAATTAATTACTACAATAACTTACTAACCATTGTCATCATCACAGGCAAAAACTCGACTGTTGTTGGGTCCGGCTTCATTGTCATGTGTTCCTTGAAATACTGTTGAGTTGAAATTAAAAGCTGCAGATATCAATTTTAAATATCAATTACTTTTAATTTTTTACATATAAAAGTGTGAGGCAACGTACTTATCATATATATATATATATAGATAAAATAAAAAAATAGTAAATTTTTTTATGGTTAATATAAATTAAAATTATTGAAATAAATGTATGGTGTTAAAAAAAAAATCCCTAGTCACAATATTATAATTTTTAAAGTATTATACTAACCATTATGATTGGTGTTGACTTGGTTGTTGCTAGGTCCTGCTTCATTGTCATGAGTCCCTTGAAATCTTGTCGAGACAAAATTAAAAACTGCATTTTTTATTTTTAAAATAAATACATGGTGTTAAAATAAAAGGATTCATTTAACATAGTCACAATATTATAATTTTTAAAGTAGTGCACTAACCGTAGCCATTGCCATAAACTCGGCTATTCTTTGGGTCACCTTCATTATCATGACTTCCTTGAAATCTCGTTGAAGGAAAATTAGAATCTGCATTTAATTTTAAAAATGCATAAATTATTTAGCACATTAAGTGGATAGTTTTTTTTTTGTGGCCAAATATAGATACTATATTTTATGAAAAAATTATATTTACCTGTCTTTGAATTGTTGGTTTGGTGAGGAGCGAGCCAATTGCCTCACATTTGTTAGTCTCATTGTACTTTGTAAATGAGAATTGACAATGTCATGTTGTCTACGTGGTTGATAATTTGCACGCCTTCTTGCCAAGTATTCTTGCCTATTTTACTGTGCTCATATTTTGTCTTCTTTGTCTAGCATTTTGTCTCCACCTTTCTCTACTATCATTAATCTATTTTGTATTGTTTTATAACATACATATATACATATAGTAATACAATAATAATATAAAAATATAATTAGTCAACATCAATTAAAAGTAAAATAATAAGATTAATTTAAAAGAGACCTAGTCATATTAATTAAAATAGAACATATGTTTAATTAGTGGATCATAAAAAGAGAGAGAGATCCAATTAATTGGTTTTGATTAGTGTTTACTAAGCAGTGCTTGATAGTCTTGGCAATTGATATCATTGCAAATAATTGTATGTAATGTTTTTTTCTGAATTTAATTATGCCTTGTTTGTTTGTTGAATTAGATGATTTAGATTGGGAGGTATATCATGATGGTGTTATCATATGTGCCATGAGTCAATTGTAATTTTAATTTATTTAAATTTAAAAGAATCTGACAAAATATTATACATATGAAGAAAACATTAGATATAGGCGTAATGTTGAAGAAAGTAAATATGTACAAAAAAAACTTGTGCAATTAAATATGAAAAAATATATAACAATTAAAAAATATTTCAGTATAAAGAAGATAAGGTTCAACACAACAATTAAAAAATTGCAACTGAATATTTAATTAAATCAACATATTTAGTATAAGCTCTTCACATCCCACATAGGAAACCTTTCTTATGTTTAAGTGAAAAATCATTCCACTTGGTTGCAGATAAGAAATGAACGGAGTTAATCTTTTTTAATTTTTTTTATCTACGATGATAGGGCTTTATTTAAATTTGATCTTCAAATCCATAAGCTTGGTAGCTATTACATGTTAAATGTGAGTTAATCTAATTTCACAATGATGGAATGAAAATATTCCCCCATTAATTAACATCTTGGTGATTCCAATTACTGGGGTATAATTGGACCGAGCTATGAGCATGTTGAAAGAGTGTAATCAATATGTTATTTTGAATTTAAGATGTGTATATCAGAACATTAGAAAAATTTATTCTATAAAAGTTCAATCTACATTTTTTTTTAGTATTTATGTAATTAAATTCTCCATAAATTTATATTTTAGATATTTTAGTTTATATACATATATATACAATTAATAATAATTTGACATGAATGATGATTTTAGATCAATACTGACAAATAAAATATGTATAAATGAATTTCCCTATGTGTTTAAAAAATATGATTAATATATTTAGTTACTTAATTAATTTAATTAGTTCCCTTAATTCTTCTAGACCTTAATGCAACAAAATTCTCATTTATTTCGGAAAAGAAAATGACGCACGGATCACAACGCTGAAGACGGCCGTGTAAAGTCCAACCTCGAATAATGCAAGAAGCAATGTTATGTTATGCGTCTTTAACATGAAAGGAAACAAAACCTCTAAGTATAATACTGTCAGCAAAGCTAATTTATGTAATTTTAATATTTTAATTGTAATTAAACTTATAGTTTTGTTTAGTTTTAATATCATGACAGTCTTATATAAATATTTCAATAAGGATAATTATATTTTATATTTACTACTTAAAATATCATACTAATAAAAAAAATTGATTGAATAGTAACATAAAACCATTTTTATATTGTTAATATATTAAAATTAAACTCATAAATTCATAATAATTTATTAATATTTGAACCTTATATTCTTTATATGTAATGCCTTTGGTCTTGTAATTTTAATTTAATATAAATTTATGTTATACAGTACTATTAATAATAATTAAAATTAATATGTATTCAGTTTTATTATAACAGTAGTATTAATTGCATCTCTAAAAAGTTATTCCATAACCCCAAAGTCAATTAACAAATCATATTTTAATAGATATGAGTGCTGGGAAACAGGTACTAATGTAAAGAAAAGTAAAAGTAAAGTATTAAACAATTGGTAAATATAACATCTGAAAAGAATAATAGGGACATGCTTAAGAACATAAAAAATAAGTAAAAGTATGTAACCTTTGTAATGCATAAATCATTCTCTCTGATTTAGTAAGATTGAATAGATATTTTATACATACATGTCGCCTTAAATTGTTGGCAGAGTTGTCAGCAATACTATTGTGTTGATCCTCCATATGTATTGAAAGAAGTGTTGAGAAGAATTTTGCCACTTTCTTTAAATCAGATGAATAGAATGTAAAGAATAAAGGAAGTGGTATTTGTTTTTGCCGAAAGAAGAAGAATAAGAGAATGAATGAACAATATAACATTTAAGCAAATTTATAGAGAAAGAAAGTGGCAAAATTTGAATATGAAACAAACATTTCAGTTATCCCTAAAAATGGGTAAATAAGATATAAATTTGAACTTTTTTCAAAAATTTGTTGCAGCCTCTCTAATCAATCTTAATGTGAAATTTTTTTAAAAAAAAAAATTGTAAAAATTTGAATGTGAAAGTGAAGATATAAATAATTATTGGAGTATCATAACAAAAGCCCAAACTAATGACAACATTAGAACCACACACAACAATCCATTGTGAGAAACAACACCTAGTAGGCCCAAATTTTAAAAAGTAAAACTAAAATGAAACATTTGAAATGAACAAAAAGGAAATTCAATAACCAATTTAAACATAATAATGTTCAGAAGGTTAATTTATCACCTAACAAAAAATAAATGATAATTATTCGAGGTTGGACTTTACACGGCCGTCTTCAGCGTTGTGATCCGTGCGTCATTTTCTTTTCCGAAATAAATGAGAATTTTGTTGCATTAAGGTCTAGAAGAATTAAGGGAACTAATTAAATTAATTAAGTAACTAAATATATTAATCATATTTTTTAAACACATAGGGAAATTCATTTATACATATTTTATTTGTCAGTATTGATCTAAAATCATCATTCATGTCAAATTATTATTAATTGTATATATATGTATATAAACTAAAATATCTAAAATATAAATTTATGGAGAATTTAATTACATAAATACTAAAAAAAAATGTAGATTGAACTTTTATAGAATAAATTTTTCTAATGTTCTGATATACACATCTTAAATTCAAAATAACATATTGATTACACTCTTTCAACATGCTCATAGCTCGGTCCAATTATACCCCAGTAATTGGAATCACCAAGATGTTAATTAATTGGGGAATATTTTCATTCCATCATTGTGAAATTAGATTAACTCACATTTAACATGTAATAGCTACCAAGCTTATGGATTTGAAGATCAAATTTAAATAAAGCCCTATCATCGTAGATAAAAAAAATAAAAAAGATTAACTCCGTTCATTTCTTATCTGCAACCAAGTGGAATGATTTTTCACTTAAACATAAGAAAGGTTTCCTATGTGGGATGTGAAGAGCTTATACTAAATATGTTGATTTAATTAAATATTCAGTTGCAATTTTTTAATTGTTGTGTTGAACCTTATCTTCTTTATACTGAAATATTTTTTAATTGTTATATATTTTTTCATATTTAATTGCACAAGTTTTGTTTGTACATATTTACTTTCTTCAACATTACGCCTATATCTAATGTTTTCTTCATATGTATAATATTTTGTCAGATTCTTTTAAATTTAAATAAATTAAAATTACAATTGACTCATGGCACATATGATAACACCATCATGATATACCTCCCAATCTAAATCATCTAATTCAACAAACAAACAAAAAAAAATTAAATTCAGAAAAAAAAATTACATACAATTATTTGCAATGATATCAATTGCCAAGACTACTGTTACCTGTTTAGTAAACACTAATCAAAACCAATTAATTGGATCTCTCTCTCTTTTTATGATCCACTAATTAAACATATGTTCTATTTTAATTAATATGACTAGGTCTCTTTTAAATTAATCTTATTATTTTACTTTTAATTGATGTTGACTAATTATATTTTTATATTATTACTGTATTACTATATGTATATATGTATGTTATAAAACAATACAAAATAGATTAATGATAGAAGAGAAAGGTGGAGACAAAATGCTAGACAAAGAAGACAAAATATGAGCACAGAAAATAGGCAAGAATACTTGGCAAGAAGGCGTGCAAATTATCAACCACGTAGACAACATGACATTGTCAATTCTCATTTACAAAGTACAATGAGACTAACAAATGTGAGGCAATTGGCTCGCTCCTCACCAAACCAACAATTCAGCACAGGTAAATATAATTTTTTCATAAAATATAGTATCTATATTTGGCCACAAAAAAAAAAACTATCCACTTAATGTGCTAAATAATTTATGCATTTTTAAAATTAAATGCAGATTCTAATTTTCCTTCAACGAGATTTCAAGGAAGTCATGATAATGAAGCAGGACCCAGCAATAGCCGAGTTTATGGCAATGGCTACGGTTAGTGCACTACTTTAAAAATTATAATATTGTGACTATGTTAAATGAATCCTTTTATTTTAACACCATGTATTTATTTTAAAAATAAAAAATGCAGTTTTTAATTTTGTCTCGACAAGATTTCAAGGGACTCATGACAATGAAGCAGGACCTAGCAACAACCAAGTCAACACCAATCATAATGGTTAGTATAATACTTTAAAAATTATAATATTGTGACTAGGGATTTTTTTTTTAACACCATACATTTATTTCAATAATTTTAATTTATATTAACCATAAAAAAATTTACTATTTTTTTATTTTATCTATATATATATATATATGATAAGTACGTTGCCTCACACTTTTATATGTAAAAAAAAAATTAAAAGTAATTGATATTTAAAATTGATATCTGCAGCTTTTAATTTCAACTCAACAGTATTTCAAGGAACACATGACAATGAAGCCGGACCCAACAACAGTCGAGTTTTTGCCTGTGATGATGACAATGGTTAGTAAGTTATTGTAGTAATTAATTACTATGTTAACTGATTAAACATTTCTTTCAATACCATACATTGATGATTATTATTATTCAATTATTCAATACATTGAGTCTTATATTTATTAATTTGTGTTTCTCTTTTTCTTTACGTTCACAATAGTGTATTTTTAAAATAATGCCTACACTTAATTGATAAAAATAATTATTGAACACATATAGGTGGTGCACCTATTCTCCATGATTCACGTATGAGACGGAGTTTTCGAGCAACTTATAATAGTGCTAGAAATTTTCATGAGGTTGTAACAATGATCATTCCTCAATTGGCTAATCCAAGGACCTGTATTCACTGCAATGCACGATTGTTTTATCATGAATCATTTGATATTTGCTGTTCTAAAGGAAAAATCTTCATCCCACAACCAAATCCTCCTCAAGAGTTGCTTGATATTTTTCTAGACCCTTCAAGAGAAGGGAATCATTTTAGAAAACATATTAGATGTTACAACCACATATTTTCATTCACTTCGTGTGGTGTACACGTTGATGAAAGAATATCCTCAACTGGTCGTGGTATATATACTTTTCGGGCACAAGGAGCAATATATCATAGTATAGGTGGATTTTTTCCAGATGAGGGCTCCAGACCACGGTTCTTGCAGTTATACATATATGATACCGAACATGAGTTGCAAAATAGGATGATGGAAAATCCTGAGCTACATGAAACTTTAGTTTTAAAATTACAACAGATTCTCCATTTATATAATCCCTTTGTGCACGTATTACGTCAACTTGCACTACGACCAGACATTCTCGATTGTACTCTTCTTATTAAAGAGCGTCCTCCTAATCAACCACAATATCATCTCCCAACTGCTTCACAAGTCGCGGCAATTATTGTTGGCGAAGATATGGAATCAATGGTACATGGAAGAGATATTAAGGTGCAAACCCGTGCTGGACAGCTTAGGACAATTCGAGAAACTGAGGGATATTACGATCCATTACAATATCCTCTTCTATTTCCTGGAGGATCCTATGGGTGGGATATTAATACTACAAATCACAATGGGAGAAACATTACATGTCGAGAATATTATAGCTACATGCTCCAGGTACATATATATTCCACATTGTTTATTTATCAATAAGAGCTAATATCACCTTTAAATATTATCCCACTCATTGACAATTTGATTTATTATAGATTCGGCCTACTGATAATGATAAATCTCTATTATTACGAGCGGGCCGACTTCTACAACAATATGTTGTTGATAACTATGTCAAGATTGAATCGGGAAGGTTAAGGTGGATTCGAGACCATCAAAACAACATCCGTGCTGAACTGTATCAAGGTTTGCAAGATGCCTTACACATAGGAGAAACTAATGCAGGTAAACAAATGCAGTTGATCGATTGCTTTAAATAGTATGAGCTACAATATATAATTTTTAGAGTTTTTTTTTAAACTGATACGTTTTGCTTTTATAGAAAATATCGGACGTAGGACGGTATTGCCATCATCATTTGTTGGTGGTCGTCGAGACATGACACAACGTTATGAAGATGGAATGGCTATTGTCCTTAAATATGGCAAGCCTGATATTTTCCTGACAATGACATGCAACCCTTCTTGGAATGAAATCACATCTCAACTCATGTCTTTCCAAACACCTCAAGATCGTCCTGATTTACTAACAAGAATATTTCGAGCTAAATTTGAGCAATTGAAAGATGATGTTATCAATAAAGGGTCTTGGGTATGGTAAAAGCTATATCTATGTCAATGAAGTTTCTAAAAGAGGACTACCACATGTACACATGCTCCTCATCTTAGAAGACAATGATAAGTTACGAGACCAGAACAATATGACAAAGTGTAGTCGAAATGAGATACCATGTAAGGAAGAAGAGCCACGATTACATGTAGCAGTTGTTGAAGCATATGATACATGGACCATGCGGTACGCTTAATCCAAGTTGTCAATGTATGAAGAATGGAACCTGTAAGAAAAAATATCCTAAAGTCTTCTTACAAGAGACCCGCCATGGTGATGACTCATATCCATTATACAAAAGAAGATTTACCCAACCAAAGGCCTCTTAATGAAAATGTTACTGTTGATAATAGATGGGTTGTCCCTTACAACCCTTGGCTACTATTGAAGTATGATTGTCATGTGAATGTTGAAGTTTGTAGCAAGATTAAAAGCATTAAATATCTTTATAAGTATTGCTACAAAGGTCGAGATCGAATATCAATGGAGGTTCATAGAGGTTCCTATATTGATGAGGTTCAACAATTTGTTGATGCTAGATGGATTTGTGCTCCAGAGGCATGTTGGAGAATATTTAGATTTAACCTTTACCGAATGTATCCTCTCTTGAAAGGTTACAAATCCATTTGCCCAATCGACATCAAGTGAGATTTTATGATCACCAAAGTATTCATGACATTCTAAATGATGAGTACTACTCAAGAACAATGCTTACACAATTTTTTGCACTGAATCACAGAGATCCAGATTCTAGAAGGTATTTGTATAGAGAAATACCAGAGCATTATACTTGGAACAATGGACAAAAGGAATGGTGCAAAGTAAGGTCACAAAAGAAAGTTGTCGGAAGAATTTATCTTGTATCTCCTTCGTAAGGTGAGAAATTCTACTTGCGTCTTCTACTATCCAATCTCAGAGGTCCAACAAGTTGGGAATACTTACTTACTGCAAATGGTACATGTTTTTCCACATTCAAACAATCGGCTGAGCATTGGGGATTATTAGAGAGTGACAAATAGATTCGTGAATGCTTGCTAGAAGCATCCAGTGTACGAATGCCATGTGCTTTAAGGAGGTTGTTCGCAATCATATTAGTTTTTTGTGAACCATCCGATGTGAGAAGCCTGTGGAATGAGTTCTACACCTATATGGTTGATGATTATCCATCAACAAGTACTACCACAACAGCAGGCTTGACTAATATGCTATTAAGAGATTTGAATGACATTTTGATTCAGCATGGAAAACAAATTACTCATTACGATTTGCCGCCTTTATCATTTGATACTGTTGAAGACAATTCACTGCCAAGGGTTATACAAGAAGAGTTGTTGGTTAAAGTACCTCAGCAAGATATTGAGGCTATTGACAAGTTAAATAATGACCAGTCAATTGTTTTCAAAAAAATTATAGACGTCATTGAGCGAAAAGAAAGTCAAGTTTTTTTTGTGGATGGGCCGGGGGGAACAGGTAAGACCTTTCTTTATCGTGCACTTATTGCGAGTTTGAGAATTAAGGGATATATTGTCTTAGCCACTGCCACATCTGGAATAGCTGCAACCTTATTGCCTTGTGGTCGAACAGCGCATTCTCGATTTAAGATACCTATGAATCCAGAGCCGTCTTCCATATGCTCTATAAGTAAGCAATCTGATCTTGCAAACCAATTGAAGACAATATTATTGCTAATTAAGGATATACACTTTGTCTTCCAATTGCACTTATTTCGTGTGAATATTATTGCTTTTTATATTACGAGTTTCTTAGGTATCCATAAAAAAAACCAATTGAATAACTATTCGCACATTTTAATATTATTTGTTACAACGGTATGTGTGAATTATATTACTTGAATTTATATTATTTTGCCATTACTTGAATGTCTCTCTAAAATATATAAAGAATCTCTTGAACAATACACGTTTTTCTTCACCTACGTTTTGAATTACATTTTTCATTGTCTAAAATACAAGATGATTTTTAATGAATGAAATCCTGCACTCATAAAAAAAAAAAAAAATCCTGTTTCGAAACCCTAAATCACCATCGCTTCTACGTCATAACGCGTTTTTTAATTCTTACTCATCTATTTTTGACGCCGTTCTTTGTCTGTCTCAGACACGTTTTCACACTTGACCGCTTGTTTATCTTCCAAGCAACACTTGATGGCAGTTACACATAGAAATGGGGAGAAATGCTATTCAATCAAAAAGTATTTATTAGATTATGAAGATTATTGAACAAAATTAATTGATAAAATTCACTTATTTATTTAACAATTGACAAAATATTGAATCGTTTTAACAATTTAATTTTAGCAAAAAAATTGGTTTTCTAACAGTATTTATAAACAAAATATAACACGGTACAGTTTTAAAAAACTCTCAAACAAATAAAAGTTATAAAATAAAATTTCTTATCTGACCTATAGTTCTGATGGCGATAAAGCTCAATAATAATAATAATAATCAGGACCAAATAATAATAATAATAATAATAATAATAATAATAATAATAATAATGAACAATGCTATTTTCTTTCCTTTTACGAAATGAACAATGCTAATCAGTACAATTAGCATTGTTATGAACATAGACAAATAGCGCCACCATAGATGTACTTTACTAGTTTAATTGGTTTATACACTCCCTTTTCAAATAGAGATCAAGGATTTGATTCTCATCTTCACATTTTTATTCAATAAAAAAAAAGGACAAATAGTACCACTACCAATATATAAAAGGAGTTCATAATATGGCGAAGAACGTGGTAAGAAAAAGGTAAATAATATCCACGGAAAGGATTATCTCACCTGAGGGGAATTGCCATCGTGAGGTAAACCGATAAGTTTCAAAAGAGAAGGGCCCACCTGAAAGGATATGGGTTTCGTTCTGGTCAAAACTAAAAGGGGCCCAATACAAAGTAACGAAAAGTGCTGCAAAACTGCACAAAACATGAACATCTGCATTTTTTCATGATTAAGTTCCTTGTCCCTCACCTATACAGAGTCCACACCAAACCCATTCCCCCCTCTAATTTTTGCCTAATTTTGGCTTCGAAGCAGCGTTCAAAAGCCACATGTTAAACCGAAAAAAGTATATATTTTTCTATTTTTGACTGCATATAAGCTGGTTCTTTTCCTATACACATAGATATTTTACGCAAGCAAAAATTTATTCCACCAACTGCATTAAAACTCTTTCTTCTCAAGTTAACCATCCTTCTAAGTTCTGCGCGAGCTGCTTCTCTAATAAAATTGATTAAAAAATGAAAAACTTGAAAAATGTGTAATACTATATACAAACTCAAGGCCAAATTAGAAAATAATGTAAGTGTGACGAATGTGAGCGAGTAACCAAAAAAAATGACGCAGACACGCAATTTGTTGTTAGGTTTGTGTAACACTGTGCCTCTTGCATACGTCCAAAAACTGCCCACTACATGTTACTCAAATCCTTATCGCCATGCCATTTACCATGTGACTCTTCATCCACAACCGCAACCGCTAGTCAAATCCAAACCAGAACAAAGAATAGGACTAAACCGAACCTGGATCATCTTAACCCCGACCCAAACAAACAGAAGGAAGAGAAAGAAAGAAAAGAAAAAAATTGTTTGGATCCCGAGCAAGCAGAAGCAGAGCCGGCCCCACATTAAATGCTAACTGGGGGTGCAGCACAAGTTGGCGTAAGCACACACCACACTGAGCTGAGAGACACCCGGATCCTATAAATCTACCGCAACACGGTATAGGGAAAGATAAGATAAACATAGGTGCAGGTTATGAGAGTCCACTGCCGAGGTGTCACTGACTTATAGTAGATCATGACACTGAGCTGAGAGAGCGGAGGGGGCATTAACTATTTTGGGGAATGGTAATTGGGTAAACTGTGTCTGCGAGTGTGGAACCCACATCAATCAGACCATGATCATGCATAAGAGAAGAGAATCACACTCTGTGATTAGATGGATGGATGGGATGACCCCATCATCATCATGATCATAATGTGACCTATCCCATCCATCGTCCAACCACATCATGCTTATCATCATGAATCAGGTAGACATGGATCATCATAATGAATCAGGTAGACGTGGGCCCATCCACACCCAGTTACCCCTCCCCTTCCCTTCCCTTCCCTTCCCTTCCCCAATTCTCAGTTTTTTTTTCCCTATTAATAACTTGGACGAGTTTATCAAAAAAAAAAAAAAAAAAAAAACTTGGGCGATGATGCTGTGTTGAAAAGACTAGACGCTTACCAATATAGGTGGCAAAGTGTCAACGCCGTTAGATTTTCGAAATATAAAGTAGTTAACTTGTCTCTGTCAACAAAACCTTCCACTCCCATATGTTGTTACGCTTCCTGTGCAACATACACACAGGACATGACCAATGCCAGTTTATCCTCTACCTTCTTACGGGCTACCTCCTTTGTCTGACACTGTCACCCTCTCCAGCACAGCACTGCACCATCGAGTGTTTTCATCCTTCAAAAGCAAAGAGCCTAAGACACCCTAATGACCGTTAGTAATAAACCTTAGTTTATACACATACAATTTTTTCACATTACTTTCTTTTTGCAAAGTGTACACATATTATGTAATAAAATGATTGAGCAAACTAATACCAAAAACAGGAAGCGGGTACCCATTATAAATATAATACCATGTGTTAGTAGGCAACCTCTGGCTGTTTTAGATGGCAAAATGTACACTATGCTTTAAAAGCCCAGGTGATTTGGCGGAAGAATTGTTCCAGCTACGGAACTCGCACAGAATTGAAGAAAGAATACATGATATCAGCTTTCATCAACCGGTTCTACCGTCAACCCATGTGAGATATGCTCTGCAGCTAGCTAGGCAGCTGGTAGTACCCCGGGCATTTGCGCGGGCCAGCGTCATGGAGTGAAGAAGTTGCAATTAGCTGCAAAAAATTTTGGTTTGTGCCTTTGCGGTAACTGTATTATCATTTAACAAATGAGTAATTATATTTCAACATCTTCAGATGTCATTGTGTAACACTCTGGATTTATGTTATGAGGAGTAACAAAGGAAGAATAAGTTAGGATAAAAAATAGTGAAATTCATATATATATTTTGTGAGGATGATATTTTTTTTGGTAAAATGAGGATGACATTTGACTGTTTAAAAATTATGTTTGAGTGTTTAAAAATATTGGTGTTAGAAGTAGGAAATTATTCTTTTTAAATGATGAGCGAACATTCACGGGAGAGGATTCGGTGTCTTTGTCTACCACAGTATTGGATGGCGAATTGGCGATGATGAATGGGTGTGGCCCAACCAACCCACCCAATCAGATTCAGAAGAGGCTGAATATTGGGTCCAACCTGGAATGGCTGAATTGCATAACTGTGTGTGCACCGCATCTCCCAAACACTCTGCGTGTGCAACGCATCTCACAAAAACACACACACACACACACACACAAACAAACAAACAAACATCCATGATTTATTTCCCTCACATAAAAACAGGGGAGAGGGGTATAGTAAAATAATCAAATATGCAAAGGTCGTAAAGCTAAGCTACGCAGCAGAATTTTTTTTTAAAGAAAATACTACAGATACAAATTATAGTTGCAAAATAGAAATTGAAATTTCGGAGTGAATTGACCAAAAGAGAGATGGGATTTTGTTCACCCCTTCTCTACTTTGCCTACTGAAATTTTTATTTCTGTTTGCAACATATAAACATACATAGACATATCACATGGGCAAAGAAACCCACTACCATATCCCAAGCTACACCTCATGCTAGCTACTCCCCCAAAAACTTATAATATATAATAATAATAATATTATAAAATCTATAAAATACTCCCCTATAGTAAATTTTAAACCCCCTGAATGAAAAGGGATCAAGGAAAAATAAATATCAAACTAAAATTAAAACTCATTTCCATTGTATAATACGGCATCAAATTAGGAAATGCCAGCCAGCCCAGCAGCCACAACTGAACCCTGCACCCTCTAACCTTCACCGTCTCCACCACCGCAACAGCCACCATCCATCAAACCATCAGTTCTTCACATAACATTGCAGCTTGAAGTATTCTCATCACTGAAAAGGTGGGCATATGGCTCTGGAGGAGGGTATGTGTAAGGAGGAGGATACATGTAATTGACAGCAGCGGGTGGCCTTGCGTACATCATTGGCTGGAATCTGTCATTCCCCATTGCCCTTTGTTGGTTCATCACGGCAGCCATGTACTGCTGTTGTGCTTGTTGTTGGTAGTAAGGATTTCCGGCCATCACATCAGGGCCAGCAACTTGGGAATACCCGCCACCACCGCCGTTACCGCCGCCACCGCCATTCATCGAATTCGCAGGGAAACCTCGAACTGCTGGCATGTTACCCATCTGGGGGTTAATTGGCATTGGGATGCTCATGTTGCCCATGGGCCCCACATTGCCCCCAGCCATAGCAGGGTGACCGCCACCCATGTTCACATGAACACCACCTCCTTCCATTGGATTTCCATTTTTACTCCCGTTCCCGTTGTTACCATTCTTGTTTGCCCCACCATTGTTTCCATTTTTAACCTCCGGTGCTCCACCTCCATTTTTGCCACCACTGTTTTTGTTACCCCCTCCCTGATTCTGATTATTACCTCCACCACCACCGCCACCGCCTCCACCTTTCTTTCCTCCATTATTGCCTTGCGCATTAACGGGCACAGAACCACCGCCTTTCTTCCCGTTACCACCGCCATTACCACCGCCATTACCACCGCCACCCATCGGAGCATTCATGAGCAGTGGATGGTTGCCATTCAACATCATGGGAGGGCCGTTCCCAATGGGAGGGGGCTTCATCTTGTTCACTGGAGGGAGCTCCTCCATTTCATCATCGAACTCGTCATCAAAGTAGTCTTCGTCAAATTCGTCTAACTCGTCATCGGTGAAGCCATCATCAACATCTTCAGGCACATGGAACTTGACGGCCTTGGCAGCGTTGGGGTTCTGATGGGGCGGTAACTTCATGTCCTTGAATTGAGGCAGCTTCAGATCTTGGAGCCCTTTCATCTGCTGAAGCTGCTGAAGCTGCTGCTGCAGCTGATAATGTTGCTGAAGTTGCTGCTGTAGCTGCTGTTGTTGCTGAAGTTGCTGCTGCTGTTGTTGTTGCTGAAGTTGCTGCTGTTGTTGTTGTTGCTGAGGATTTGGTCCTTGTTGACCACCACCCTTGGGTTGAGGATGGTTGTTTACACCCTTTTGATTATGACCTTTGTTGTTGTTGTTGTTTGGTCCACCTTTGCCGTTGTCGATTTGTACGTTCTTTAACTGGTTGTTGAGGTGGTTTTGATTGTGGTTGTTGTTTGGTTTGGGTGCACCCCAGAGCTCTGCATGTTTCCCTGATTTTGCAAGCTTCTTGATGAGAACCTTGGGGTCCACATTCCCTGAAACAACCACCTTCCCCTGCTCTGCATCTATCTCAGTTGTAAACACCCCTGTTGCAATTAATCACCATACACAAGAAACACACTCAGATTCAGCATATGCTTCGCAAGATGGGATTTTTATTTTTTGTTTTTGTCTTCTCTTCTCAAGATAATAATAAATGAAAAGCAGGAAAGTTCTTTTTCAGAATAATAAATGTGAATCATAACGGGGGGTAACATCATGATATTTTCTTTGGCAGGACAAGAGCATACCGTCAATTTTCTGAAGAATCTTCTTCACTTTGTGCTTGCACCCGTCACAGTGTATGTTCACTTTCAGAACACATTTCTGCATGCACAAGCAATCCACCAAACCCAAACAGAATAAAGAGTTGTTTCATAGTGAAATTAAAAAACGGGACCAAAATTCCTTACTTTATCAGAATGTACAAAATCACAAAGGCAAATAAGCCAACCGCACCAATTAGCAAGTACACGCTTTCTAAACAACAGTTCCAAATGATAAAAGGCATAAGTTTCTGAACAAAAAAGAAATGAGGATGGTGATGGCAGTACCTGTATCTTCAAAAATTCTTCTTTACTCATCTCTCACACCACCAAGAAAACCAAAAGTTGCAACTAACAACAATGAAGAACAATACAGATGACAAAAAAAGGAGTGATAGATCTGAGAAACAGAGAAGGGAAATAAGGAAAAAACAAAACAGAGTGTAAATAAGCAAGAGAGTTTCTGCCTAATTAGTACGCTTTTGGAACAAAACACGGAGCAAACAGAAGAAGAAGAGCAAAATGGGCCTGAGGTCTCGGAGCAAAGACAGGGAGTTTGGGTGAGAGAGAGTGTGTGTGTGTTTCAAGGACGGTGTAGAGTCATTGGGAGAAGAAGGAGGAAGAGAGAGAGAGGAGATAATGGTGGTTCCAAGAGTTAGCACTATGTCTGGTGCCTGTATTTATTGGTATTTTGGGAGCGCAAGCCCATCTACAGAAGGGGAAAGTATTGCTATTGGAAGTTGTAACTTCTCACAATTTAACCGAGGCCATGTGGGGCGTTTGGCTTGGCCAAGAATCTACCTTTAACCCAGTTCGGTTTTCTCTCTCTTTTCTCTTGGCTCGCTCGAAGACTGTGAAGTGGGGATGCCCAAAAATCATAAATGGCAGTGACGAGAGAGAGAGAGAGATGTGAGTGTATCTGATGTGAGATTTCTTTTCTTATGGAGTAGTACTAATTACAGTACTAAACATTTTTTTAATTCTCCTCTTAATAATTACTCTAACAAATATGAATAATAATAACTCTGTCAGAATTTTTCAATCTAAAATTGGGTGATACAATTAATAATGCTAGCTAGTAGCAGCCAGTCTTAGCGCAGTGGCTGACTTGTAATATTGCCTTTCCTAGAGCTGGTTTTTGGTACATTTACACCAGTTCTCTCTCCAGAGTCTACCACTGAAATTTTACTACTTTTCTATTCT